>JANHGB010055166.1:33549-53342 GCA_026283785.1 Coracopsis vasa
CTCAGTCATAGCTGGTTTGTTTGGTTTATTTGCCTCTTCCAATTACACTGTGCAAACAAGGAACATTATTTAGTGTTATTTAAGCATGAAATTATAACAGATAATTTTAAATATCAAAGTCCTAAAAATAAACCTTTCTATCAAGGCACAGCGGGTCTAGATCTACTAGTTTGTTAACATGAACCGGGGTGGGCAGATGGCAGATAAACCACGGTGGAGAGCTTGCTGCGTACAAGATTTGTTGCTTTCCTTTCTGGGGATCGTGAAAACCTGGGCGGCTCAGCTCTAGAACCCCACTGCTGGGGCTGGTATCAGAAGGGACACAGGAGCAGACCAGCAGTGTGGCCAGAGCATGCCTGATGTCCCCAGAATGTCATCCTGCACAGTGCCCTGGGCTCTTCAACTTCTACACAGCTCAGAGGAGTGACATCAGCTGACATCCCCAGGGGAGATCTCCTTGGGCCTCACCTCTGTGATATGTGGTCTGTAAAGAGTCATTTTGATATTCCTTCAGAAGTAACAGCCCAGGAGGTTTTCCTACAAGTATGTGTGCAGCTCCCAACACAGCCCTGTGTGGCACCTACACCCTCATCCCAGAGAATGGGTCCCAACACCCTTACAGTTAAACAAGGACTCTTCACCAGACCATATCATGGCTCCCTCTCCAGGCATTTTCTTACCTGGATTTCTTTCCCTTCAAATCTAGGGAGACATGGGAAAACCCAGAGAGAGATCAGCCAAAGGAAGGCACAGACGTACGCCATTGGAGATGCTCCCATGTCTAGTTTAAATTCATCAGAGATTTTCATACTACAGGCAAATGAGCCAGCACTGTGCACAAATAACAGGCCCTAGCCTACATTAGCCTGATGCCAGCCTTCATCTGGCTTCCACCTACCTTGTACTACATCAGAATGTCCTTAGCATCATACCTGGGGCTCAGTGCAAGCCCCAGGGCTCAGGTTGCAGAAATGCTTATGCCGAAACTTTCTGTGCAGCCCCAGCAACCACACAAGACAACCACAACCCCATTCCGCAGCCCCACATGTGAGCTCCCCACAGGCTTCAGTAGAGCTGCCCAGCCCTCCCTTCCTTCTGGACCAGTGGTAGTCAGAGGTGATGTACAAACTCTTGTGTAGAACAAACTGTGGGTAAGAACATGTTGTGGTGGAGCTCTGCTGTCCCCAGACACACTGCTTTTTCTTTACAAGCTGTCTTTACCTTAAGAAACCCCAATCACTCTAATCCCTGGGAGAAAACTGCTCCAACCACAGCCCAGACAGCTGTTCACTGCTCAGCATCACTGGCCTGGCTTCAAATCTGGCTGAGAGGAAGCAAGGAGAAACCAAGACCTAGAGCCAGATGCTCCATCAGCCCCTCAGGAGCTCCTAACCCCCTGAGGACAAGCAAGCCACAGCCTCTGTGCAATAAGCTATTTTTCTTTGGGTTTGGCACCTCTAGTTTACCCCTTCTCTATCTCTCCAAAAGACAGGAATAATCCAGGCCACACTTCAAGACCTGTCTGTATCAGCCCTTCCCAAGATTCAGAAGGGCAACAAAGCACTATGAGCTGTAACAGTCTTCTAATACCTAAAGGGGTCCTACAAGAAATCTGGAGAGGAACATTTTACAAGGGCAGGTACTGATAAGACAATGGGCAATGGCTTTAAACTGACAGAGGGGAGATTTAGATTAGACATGAAGAAGAAATTTTTCACTGTGAGGGTGGTGAGGCACTGGCAGGGGCTGCCCAGAGAAGCTGAGGCTGCCCCATCCCTGGAAGTGTTCAAGGCCAGGTTGGATGGGGCTTGGAGAAAACTGGTCTAGTGGAAGGTGTCCCTGCCCACAGCAGGGGGGTTGGAACTGGGTGAGCTTTAAAGCCGCTTCTAACCCAAACCGTTCTACGAATCATGAAACATTTGTCAAAAAGAATCACCACGCTCCAGGCAAGCCCACCTTCACCCTCAAGCAACCAGGCCAAAGTATCTGGACTACACCCCTCTGTGTGGTACAGGGCTGGACCCTCACCTTTTTGCTACCCTGTAGCAGGTTCCACGTTGGCTGTTACTATCGAGGCCATAAGTAACCTCATCTGACAGGTACAGCAGCCTGGAGATTTCCCTGTTATGGTGCTGCCCGGCTATAAATATCCTTTTCTTCTTCAGGGAAAGTGTCTGACCTGAAGTGTATGAAGCTTCCTGACAGGCTGGGAAAAGAGAATAGAAGAGGTTTAAATGTCACCTAAAACAATCTTCATTTTCTTTTCTAAATTTGCAAAGCTCCCCCAGTCACTGGAGTGAGGCATCGCCTGTTTGAAGTTCAGCCTGAAAATCCTGTTGCAAAATATTTGCTGAAACACAATAATGTTCGAATTGGAGGGGATTAAAACTGCTTCTGTCCGTGCCCCATCCCATTGAAGTCCCTCCTTAAGACAGTTTCTGTAGAGGCAGTGACTTGGGTCCCCATGTCTTGAAGGCGCAACACAAAAGAGAAGGAAATAAAAACGTAAAGCTCCTAACATCACTATTATTGAAATGCCTCATTTGACATTTTGACTGTTTCAATTAGCTAACAAGGAACGCTCCACTTAATCCACCCTCAGATACTGAAAGAAACTCAGTCTTTCCCTTCCCCCATCCCAGATCCCTCCTGGCAGCTACTTCCCAGCCTCTGGAGAAATCCCAGTCCGAGTGACAGCTCCTGTCCCAGGGGGGAGTCATCAAGCCAGAGCCTACCCAGCCCAATGCCAGCTGACATTAAGAAGCATCCGTCCCCCTAACTGCATGTGCCTTCAAACACAGCATCAGAAATTCTGGAGAGAAAGCAAAACAGCACCCCAAAAAATAGCAGCTGGTGCCTTTTCTTACCATTTCAGGAAACACAACAGTAACATGGTACTGGTTTAGACCAAACAGGTGGCCTCTCTCCCTCATTAGGATTAATCAACTAGGACCCCTTGCTGAAAAATTACCCACAATGATTTGGTACCCACAAGGAAGGATGAAACACTTCAGAAACATTCCCCACTTCCTGCGCATAGTCCTGGGCTAATTCGATTGGGTTCATTTTATTTCTCCAAGATTTACCTGCCGCTATAATTTTATGCCAAGGAAGCTGACGTGCTGGAAGCATTCCTGTTGGCACGGGTAATGGCCGGCGCTTTCCTCCACAAAACATTTTACAACCTTTAAACACACACACATAAGCTCTCCATCCCACGGGTGAGCTGCTGCGTGCTGCTGGCTGTGAGGGGGACTCATGGCCATTACAGAGGAGACACTACACACTCCATAAAGTCAGGGTGATCGCCTTCAGCTGGGGGAGCTCTCGGGAAGATTGATTAACCTACAAGGAGCACTTCACTTGCCTTGGGCAGAAAGGCAATTCACCAGTTCTTCTGTGGCCTGACTTTCACAAGACAGCTCTCCAGGCACCACCAAGAGTATTTTCCCTCACATTCGGAGGGGGAGGAAGGTGCAAGGAAGGAATGACATACGCAAAGCCACACAGATGTTTAATATCCACAGGGCAACACCTCACCCCAAAAAATGGGGTCTTAGAGGTGGTAGGCTCTTACAGACCTCAGTCAGGCAATGTTGTCCACATTTTGTACCTGTTTGAGGGGATCAAGAAACTGAGAACAAGAAGTGGATTTAGGAGTGGAGAACTACCAAGGACTCCACCTGCTCTAACTACAAGGACTTTCAGGTCCAAAGTGGCAAGCATGGAATCCAGCAGACAGGAGTGGAAGCTGCCTGACAGACAGCAGAGCAAGGTAGAGGCAAGGTATCAAGAGTCAGTAAAAGCCCTTTTTTGTCCTAAGACCCAGGCTTCTCCCCTTTTCCCACAGAGAAGGCTTATCACAAGTGAATGGGACAAATCCTGCCCATTTTATGCCAACCATGACCTCAACCTGGTTGTCCTGTCCCAAGCAAGAGCAATACTCTCCATTAGAGGAGACTGAAATCGTGCCCATTTGGAATAGCCTTTTACATTGCTACTTTAATAAACTCCCATAACCTTTGCTTGTCATAAGTATGTTAGCAAGAGATATAATTTCCTCTCTGCATGAGGAAAAACTAAAACAAATACAAGTGTTTCTAGGCTCACCTTTCTCAGTACAGCCTGCCTTCCCTTTGCACGGAAACCAGCCACTTCCTAAGAGCTGTGCCAGATGCCCTCAGCTCCTAAATACAAAGTTAGCTTCCATCACATGGCTCTTCTCAGCAAAAGGCTTCTGTCATAGTTCAGGAAAGCATTTGCGTGCCAGGCAGCACTTAACCGAGTGCAAGTCTGTGTTCCAGCAGAAAAAGTAGCTTATAGAGGCGCAAGAAGGCTTTGTGGGAAACTAGCCTTAATCCTCTTCTAAAATATCCTGGCTATCTTTGAGCTCCTAGACCAACAAAAGACATACAGACCATCATAAATCACACTAGCAAGAAACCGTATGTCCCTGAGTCCAGCCTCTGAGCAGGGAGAGAGTTGCATCATAATCACTCCTGTTCAGCTTCATTTTAAACCAGGCCCAGCACTTTCCTGCTCTACGGCCAGCAAAAGGGATCAGCAGCTTTTAGCTCTAACATGCAGGAGCCTCCTGCTTGTCACCAGCCTCCCAAGTTCATGGATAGCCCATAACTAGCTGTCTTTGTGCCAAGATCTGCTTACTCTAAATAGTTTTTCTCCCTACTGACTACTTCTCTTCCAATATAGACACACAGCATAACACATCTCAGACTTGATCTCGTGAAGCCAAACTCTAAGCATGATGGGATCTTCACACACACTCTGTGGACTCCTTTATACCTGCTCCCATCTGACTTCAAAGGTCTTCAGAGAGGGGGGCCAGAGCAACCCCATTATTCCTGATGTGGTCCCACCAAACTAGCTGACAGCAGTGCTAACACTTCCCCCAGCCCACCAGGAACATCTCACTGGGCTTTCTCCAATCCCTGTTACTTCAAACTTGGCTGCATCTCATCACTTTGATACCTCATATTCTTCGGAGAAAACACTGACCAGAAAGTTATGAGGGTCCCAGCAGAGACTAGAACTGGACTCCAGGTATTTACTCTGTCCTCTGGCTTCACTGGTCAGGCAAGAGAAGAAACACATGCTGGAGACCTAGGCAGGATAACCAAACCCTCTCCAGGGATTGGAGGAAAGTGGCCCTGCAAAAAAAAAAAAAAGAGATTAAATTTCCTATATCACCCCTGAAAGAGATTATCTCTCCAGGGCAGATCTTCTCATTCCTCCTGCATGGTGACACTCAGGCACCCTAACCTGCATGACAAGAAAGCCCCAGGCACCTGAGGCATGAATTTCCCTCACTTCTTCCCCAGCATGGGCAGTATAGAGTCTGTTTAGACAGGGCTGGCTCACCCTAGCTTTGCTCCTCTGCTTTCCAACCACAGAAAGGCAGGGTAGAGAGCTGGAAAGGTCCTTCATTCCTGGGAAGGGCAGCTGAAGTCCCAGCAGCTCAGCCCAGCACCTGAGAGCTACCTTATCCACAAATAGAGCTGTCCCTTCATGAAAAAAAGCATCACTGTGGCTGCAGAAGGGACCTGGCAACAACTTCTCCCTCCCAGACAACTGTCCAGGTGATCCAGAGGCACAAAATACCTGGTGCATCCCAAACAGAGGCACCTCTATTAATCACAGCGCTCCGCAGTTAAAGTTATTTAATTCAGAGGTGAGAGAAGCTGCTCGGCTGTTTATGTCCAAGGGTTAAACTTGCCCCAGCCGCACACTAAACACATTTTTTACAATCTGGCAGTGATCCTTGCCTATTAAGCATCTCTGGCTTCAGAGAAGAGGTATTGATTTATTTCACTTTTATGGCTGGAGGTATTTATTCCTATTTGCTTTCTCACTTCTTCACCCCAGCTGGGGTGGGGGAATGAGGAGGAGAAAGAACAAAATTACAATGCTGGTGTAGCCAAGAGGTGATGACTCCTGGTTTTCTGATGGAGGGCACAAAGGCTGGGACGAGGGAGGTGAGGACCAGCTCCTAGGCTACACCAGCCTTTGTCACAGCTTTTATTTTTATGATGAAAAAAGGCAAACATGTGGCTGGAAGTAAAGGAAATCACATCAAACTTCAGAGGGAAGGTTCCTATCGAAGTTGCGTCCCCATAGGGTGCTTTGTGAGTTAGAGCTTGATTGATTTGTACCAGCTAAGGACCTCAGCAAATACCTCCTGTGGGAAGAATGTCAATGCTTTCCCATATCTTAAAGCCAATCAGGAAAGGAAGATAAAACCATACTGCTTCAAGAGACGAGTATAGACTAACAACCCTGATTTTAACCCATTCCCCATACTGCTGCAGACACCCATTTCCAGGCAAGGCTCTTAGACAGGGCCCCCACTCCAGTTTCTAACATTCTTTTTCAATCTCCTCTTGCTACAACTGATGTTGGAAGGTGGCTGGCTTTGTTCTGCAGGGCCAACGCAAATGCATTTGCACCCTTCCAGATGTTTCTTTTCACACGGGTGACATGCCACGAGATGCCTGGGGATGTGACGAAAGGAACAGGAGGACAGTTCAGACCACTCCAAGGCAGCAGATGATCTGGGTCATTGTATGACCCCCATCTCACATGCCCAGATTGTTCTGCCTCCTAGGTGGGAGTCTGCTTCTCAGAAATGCCAAAATTCACTCACAAAACCCAGAGAAAAACAAACAAAAAACCTCAATCAAAGAAAGAAACCCACCACCAACAACCACCAAAAAAACCCCCCAAAACCAACCAACAACAAATCCCAAACACGTCCATTTTCAGCAGCATCCAACGTCAATGCATCAGCCTTAAGCTCTGCTACAGAAACTTCTCATGACACAGGACCAGACAGAGCGTCCTGCTCTCCTGTGACTGCCTGGACTATTTTGGTAGCAGGTGATTTTGGGGAAAGGATGCCTTCCACTCCTATGTGCATGCAATGCAAATGCAACACAAGCCTGTAGTCTGTAGGCATATTAGGATTTCTGCAAACATAGTTCATGTCACAGTTCCTGAACTCCCACAGCACAGGGCATGGGAACAGAAAATGAAAAAGGGCCTAGCTGAAGCACTGAAAGTTCGGAGAAGAGAGGGAAGCAATTGCCAGGGACTCTGGGGAGAAGAGCAGGGGTACCTGGAAAAGGAGACATGGAGCATGTCTTGCTGCAGCAGGGAGAGATGGAGGGGGTTTGAGAGAGGTGGGAGGTGCATTTTGGAAGCTCTGGGGTGAGACAGGTTGGGGACTCAGGACTCTGTACAGAGCAGTAACAGCCCTGGAGCACAAAGCACCCCAAGTCAGGGCCTGTGGTCAGGGACTGAAAAAGAACCCCAAAACAGTAAGAATTTCTGGGCAAAGTTAGGAGCCACTCAAAGATCCCTTCTGTGCACCCAACTAAAGCTGCAAAATCCAAGGTCTCCAATCAGCCTCAAGGTCCCAAAGATTGGAAATTTCCCTCCCTGCCAGATACATTATGAATTCTCCAACAATTTAGCCTAGCCTGGGTAAACCAGAGAAAGGAGAACTTGAGCTCCCATCCTACCCGCTTGCTTGCCATCTCTACCACTTCAAAGAGAAGCCCGCATTTCCATTCATCAAACACGACATGCAAATACAACAAGAATGAAAGGAAAAAGTGGGCAGGCAGGCAGGCTGGTGGCAGATAGCATGGGAGCTGCCACTAAGCCCAGCTGGTTCACGCTTCATTAGCATCCTCTCACCACACTGCGAGCACAGCCTTTCAGTCTGGCTACACACAGACAGAGACGGAGGAAGGGAAGAAGGCACATTTTCCATCTGAAGCCCATCTTCCCCCTTCCAAAACCTGGCTAACCCTCACGGAGGCTTCCCTGGGCTCAAAGGTGCACTCTTGTGCTCCAGCATCTCCCACACTAGTTAAATATATACCTTCAGGCAAACGTCAAGAGTGAGCCCAGTTTGAAATTTACTGTGTTGTCAAGATGACAAGTGCTCTGCCATGCTGTTAGTCCCGGCTGCCCTTCCCGTGACTGTTCCCCTCCCCTGCTGCTCATTAGAAGCTCTGTTGATAAACCAAGGAAGGGGAGGTTTTGGGTTTTTTTTTTTAATCATTTGAATGTTTTCTTAGCTTCAAAACATCAACAGCTGTGAGACTAAAAGCAGAAGAATGATGGTTTCCCTCTGATATAAATGGAGATTCAGCCCACTGCATGCTGGGTCGGCAGACAGAGAAGAGCCCCAGTGTGCTGCAGTCATGTAGCAGTAAGCAGGAATCCAGCCTGGAGGTCTCAGTCCCCTAGCTGCTGCCAGCTCACCCCAACTTGGCAATCCTGCCAAGGGAGCTGGGGAGCCAGTCAGCACATCCTATTGCAGCCTCACCTGCCCCAGCTTTCTCCATTCTCACCTCCTGTACGGCCTTCAAAGCACCCTGCTTCTGCCCTCCACGTCATAGCTTTCACAGTCAACCGAAACTTGGCTTTACATGAGACTAGAACCAAGGATGGATCCAGAGCCTGGGCAACACTCACAAGCACCAACAGCACACAGCAAAAAGTGCTGACAAAGGAGCCCGTGAGTCAGGCAGGAGCACAGGCTGAGAGTCAGACATCTGGAAGTCCAAAACACAGACCAGTAGCTCAGTCATGACTGATCCCAGCACAGGACTGCAGTGAGCCACAGGACAATTTGCCTTGCTGTCTTCAGTGCTTCCCCTTTACCTTCATTTAAGTCTGTTTATGGCACATTCCTCCCCACATGACCCTGACAAACCTCAGGGCAAAGGGAACCAGACCCTTAACCTTTCCTCCAGCAATGGCATGGGGTCCCACTTGAACGGAGAGGCACTAAGGGTTGACTCGTCTTGCTTCCCTGCAGGACAGACAAGAGGAGAAGATCATCAATCTAGCACATGGCTTTCCCTTTCCTGGACTGCTTCTCAGTCCTTGTACTGCCGTGTCCTTTGGTTTCTGCTCCTGGTTTCTGGGTCCTTTAAGCTTATCAGTTAAGGATGGAGTTAGCTGGCTTTGAAAATGACAAACCAAACTCCCCTTGAAAACAAGCTGGTGCAGTGAACTTTCCTACAGGCCTTTTCTATTGCATCCTTCAGCCTGGGTTCCTCACGGCAGTAAAGGAACTCTTTTGCCCTGTCAGATGTGCTGGAAAGCATCTTGACTAGCAGCCCAAGGCCCTGGAAGAGTTTGCTTTAAGTCTTGGCCAAGCCACTGAATCAAAACAGCTTGAGTGAGGAAATGAATTAAGCATTCTCCTCTTTGCCTTCAAGCAAACGCCTAGGTGTGAGGAATAGAGGCCATCTGAAACAGCAGGGACCCCACAGGACTGTCAGATACTTCTCTTGCCACAATTTACTCTTCCCATCAAGTCATACTCCAGAGTTAAAGTTCTCAGTTTTCATTTATACCCTGGCTTCCTCAGAAAAAGAGGCTCATACAGCCATTCAATGTGCCTGCCAACTGTTTCCCCAGCACATGCTCCCCAGCAATTCTGGGATCAGCTGATGAAGACAGAGGTATTGCAACAAGCAGGACAAGTGGTCAGAGGAGAGATTCTGCATCTTCTCAGAGCAATCTTTGCCAGCCAAAATGGTGGAGACAGATCTCCACTGTCTTCAGTGGATCTCACAGCATCTCCAAGCAGCAGCAAGTCCTGCAGCTGGGTCTGAATGGCCAGGAGAATCTGCCTACCTTGCCTGGGCTCTTCCTGCATGGTCAATCCACTCTCCAGGACTGGCTCCCTTTCGTTCCATAAGCACACAGCATCTGGTACAACAGGTCCCTAGTCTGAGCAGGGGCTTCTTGGTACCACTGACATAAATAACCATGATTAGCTCCTCTAAATGAGCATTCCCATCTTCTAATAAACATCGTAAAAAAGGAGAAATGAGACTTAATTCACTTTTATTGTCACAACTGACATGTTGCAAGATCTTAATTGGACTGAAAAGAGTTTCCAGTAAGAAGATGCTGTTTAACTAACTCATTAGCACCTGCCTGACAGAAGAAAGATGCTTCAGTTTTAGGAGGTGAAAAGGAAAGACAGATCCCACCACCCCATGCCCACCTGCCCATGCCCCACAGTGCATCCCCCTGATAGCCCCAGGAAGGGACCCATATTGAAGAGTATCTTTAATTCAGGCACAGAGCAGACAGTGTAGCACACACCAATTCAGATATCTGCCATGTGTTCCCTTTCACCCATCCACATCAGTCGATAGTGATCCCAAAAAGGGAGCTGCAGGCAGCTACACTCAAATTGAAAATATTTGAGTTCTTCTCTATTCCCATTCCTACGCACTACCTACAGGATATTCAAAGGTCCCTGAAAAACAAAGGCTCTTTGCAGGCTGTGCTTCAGCCTCTTTACCAGCACCATTTCCACACTTGGGTCCTCGTTAGGTCTTGGGAAGGAAGGCAAGGAGCGCAGCTCCTCACTTTTCTCCCAGAAAGCAGAGCGACAGCTTTGCATCACGTATGAAAAATAAATAAATCAATTCAGGGACTGAATTAGATAAAACATCACCTCAACAAGGCAAATTTTCCAGTAAATTCTGAAACCCAGGGACTGGAACAGAAGACACTGAGTAGTTGTCACTGCCACCTCAGCATCAGCAGCAACCAAGCATCTCAGACTCGGACAGACAGACAGCTCTGTGCCAGTTGCTCCACCCAGCAGATCTGGAGCAGCGCCTGGCTGGTTTACTCGAGCTCTCTGTCCCAATGCAGATAAATCTAGCTTTCTGCTCTCACTGCCTGGGGAAGAGTAGGGAGGGGGAGCTGACATCTTTCAAATGAGACCTTAAAAATAAGCTGTCTGCACGTCTGGACGTTGAATCCCAGGCAGAGCTTTGTCTGGATAAAAGAGCTCGCTCCAGCACCATAACCAGGTTGTACCCTAACCCAACTGCTAACCCAGCCAAAACCAGCTGCACTTCAGTAGCGTAACAACCACGACTAGCATTTCTTGCTGTGCCCGGGATGCTGCAGGGGTGCCATCACACTATATGCTGCATACACATGAAGCAACAGTCCCTGCTCTTCAATTTATAAGGTCTTCATAGGGATCTGGAGGACAAGGGGCCAGAACAGAGCCAGGAATAAAAGTCCAGATCACGCATCTTCTGTGACCCATTCCAGTCACTAGCCCAGCTTTGCTTCCAATGAGACACTTGCTTTCCCTGCGGCTGAAAGCTGCTCTGTAAAGGCAAGTAAGCATTTGATAAAGAAACTAACAGGATGAATAAAACCATGTGTTTGTACAAGAAAGCTTTTGCTCTGATCTTTAGTGCTGCAGTATGTTTTGACCTACAATTGCAAGACTCAGCTACATCTTCCCTCCCTCCAAATGTGACAGAAGGCAAAAAGGAAGCTGCGGCTGATGCCGCAGAGCCCTGTGCTGGTATTCCAGCTGACAAACAGCATCAGCAGAGCTGCCCACACATACATGGATTAAAACCCACACCCTCCGCTCTCCTGTCACCTGCAGGAGGAAGTGCATACATACATATATACATACATTTGGGCCTGATTCTCCACTCAGACACTTGGTGAAACACCAGCACCCTCCAACAGGTTTGTATACAAGAAGAAATACACCCACAAGATATATTTCCTAATGAAGGCTGACATTTACCAGCTACCACAGATCCTACGTTACCAAGAATAAAACTTACAGGCAGAATCATCTCTGCTTGGACAGGGCTGTTTTCTGGGAGTGAGCCGGCAGGGTGGAGGTGGGTGCAGGCTCCAAATAGTCTCAGTAGTGATGGCATGCAGAAAATGCAGGGACTGCACAGCCTCCCAACACGTATGAGGAGCTGAGGCTGGGTTTGCAAGTGGCATCTGCTCTTGTCCAGCATCCAAGGGGAGGATCAATGACTCTAAGTGGCCTTCTTAATCCAGCCTCTCCAGGCTGTCTGGCTATTACACAACTCTGTTGGCTTATCAGCTTTGTGTTGATACAGAGAGAAAAGGGCCACTTACCACCACTATCAGAGGCTCACAGAGCAATGAAGACCCCAAAAAGCAATATCAAACTGCTGGCATCTCACCCAGGACAGGATTTCAACTCAGAGGTTTGTTACAGAGAGTTTTTTCCACCAGCTCCTCTTCAGCATGGGCAAGCTTTGAGCCACACACAGACTAAGTGCATTTTACAATAGACTCCAAACCCTCGCTGGCCATGCCTCATCTGATTTACTATTGCTGCCAAGGAAGGTGGATTTATTCCCAAATTTAGCAGCCGCCAAATCAATGTGAGAGTGTTCACATGGGGATTTGCCACAAGCTTTTGTTAAGCCAGGGCAAGACTTGCACGCTGAACAGCCCTTTCCTCGAGAGGCATCAAGCCCACAGCAAGCAGTGGCCTCACTTCATTACAACATGAGTTGCTCATAAGGTATCTCACTCCTGACTAAATCCAGTGTCAATCCCGTTTGAAGCTGGTCACCCGCATTTCATAGATGACACAGTGACAGAAGACAAGCAGCAGACAAGGAAAAGAGGTCAGTGCTCCAAATTGTTCTTTTAAAACTTCAACCCTAGCTTGGCATGCAGGGTGCATGGCAATGGGTTTATTTTTCAGTGAGCAAGTTTTCTTTCTTCCAATCAACTCTGAGGCAATAAGAGGTGGGTATCAACGTGGCATAAATCTGCCAGGAGCATATCAAGGCTTCTGAATAACAAGGGCACAGACAATTGTCCAGTAGAAAAGAAAAAAAAGGTCAGAGCACTAACTCTTGTAGTATTTGTTCCACAAACAGAGAAGGTTTACACAGCTTTTCTGGGCAATTATTGGGCAGGAAATAAATCTCAACAGAAACTCATCTTCTCCTCCTGCTTTGCAGCTGAATCTCTTTGCCTCACGCCCCCAGCAATGTCCCCAAAATGCTTTGCAACAAGATGTCAGTTACACAACCCAAGGCTGTGCCCCAAGAGCCAGTGGAGAACTGTATTAAATTTAATAGCATTGCTCCAGGTAATCTACGACCGCTTATAATCAATTGTCCATGCCCACTGCAGCATGACTATAGCCGTCTTCCCAGGGCTGCAGGTGCAGGACCGGCAGGGAAAGCTTTTGCGTAGGCTGGAGATGAGAGCGAGCTCCCGCACAGCCCTGAGCGTATGGAAAGGCTGTGAGGCAGCCAGCTCACCCCTGCTGCCACGCTCCTGTAAAGCCAGGGTTCAAGGTCTCTTGGTGGATTGGAGAGCCCAGGCACGAGCACACTAACTCCAAAGAGACTGTTATCCATGTCAGAAGAAAAAACAGCAAGGAGGAGCCAGTCTCTCCCCTTTGTATCAAAGAGGCAAGAAAAGGATCGCTGTCTCTGTTTTACGCAGAAGGAAACAATGAACAGGGAAACAGGAAGGATTTATCCTCTGCTGTAGCAGAGCTGGGAAACGACCAGCATCTCCTGCAGCTTCCAACACCCCACTTCATGTTCTGCAGTCATTCCATGGCCCAGGACTGGTTCCAGGCTCCTCTGCAGCTCTGGCAAACAGAAGCATGAACGGCCCCGGGTGAGGGGCCAGGGCTGGGAGAGCCAGGTCAGGCAGACAGAGGGGAGAGAGAAGGGATAGAGAGCAAGGGGAGAGCTTCAAGAGCATAGCTTGCTACTCCCACCCTTGCCACACGGGTAGGAAACGCTATCACATACACCTCGATGCTTCCCTCTGTGGAAGCGGCAGGAATTAGCTCGAACCACCACGAAAAGCCGAAGAGGAGGGCACCCCGAATTCCAGCTCAGCTGTTGTTATCACCATGCTAGACAAGCTCAAGCAAGATCAGGGAATAGCCTCTATTTCTGGCACACAAAGCAAACCCAGACCTCCCAAGATGAGGGTATACTTGGATTCATAAAACTCCAAGGAGCTACAACAAATGGGTTGCCTGATTTCTTGCTTGGACCTTTGCTGAGTGTGGTGCTTGCCTTCCATCCTGTATTTTCTTGCCAGCTCTGATGAGGATGGTAAGAGAGAAGAGCTACAAGACCTCAGTCTACATGTGCTGCATTTCACAGTGCCTGGAGGCAGGAAGACATCCCTAGCTCTCCAAGTCTTTCCCTCTTCTTCTTGACCAAAAGCAAGTAAAACATGTAATAGTTTTAGTTTTTAGTTTTAGTGCATAGTAAAACATGGTTAGGAGAAGCCAAGTGAGCTTGGTCCCCCTGGGAGCTGCAAAGACTTCAAGGAGAGGCCAAAGGCACACGGCAGCTGGCTCCTCAGGTAGCATATCACTCACACTGCTGTTGGAGAGCCCTGCAGTGCTAAGAAGATTTTTCTTGAGCCCAGGCTATCCGTGCAGTCAGCGAGTGACAGCCTTCTGGTAGGCCTCCCTCCTTCCCTCCTTTCTCCCTTGACATTCACAGAGAAAGAAAATACCTGTCGCATTAGCATCCAGGACAGACAATATATACTGACGCAGCCTCTGAGACAAGATCTCCACCCAGCATCATGGCAGAACCCCTGGAAAAGGCAGAGGGTATTGAGCCCAGCATCCCCATCACTCAGGCACCGAGTAGAGCTAGTTGCAGGGATAAGGTATCAAGTGACAACTCTGTGCAGGAGCAATTACAGCCCTCTCTCCAGCAACGCTTTTCTTCACCAACCTCTGAGTTCTTCTCCAGCCACACAACATGGCCCTATTTCCACACATGTATCCTGAACAAAGCCCTCTGTCTGCATCCTCAAGCACACCTAGGAAACAAGCCGAGCATCAATAATGCTGAGCTCTTTACCAGCAGCTCCCAGTCACAGCAAGGGACTCCCATCACATCCAAAAACCCTGGTACCTCCCCAGCCAATGAGCAGCTGTCTGAGCAATCAGTCCCAAACTGATTTCATCACATGGGGGGGAAAGGACAGCCAGAAAACTACTGTCCAGCCTGCTAAAATGGCTGGTCCCCTGAGGTCACCAAATCCAAGCCACTTTCACTGAGGAAGCGATAAGAGACAGCAGGGTACTAAGCTGTCCACTTCAGCCCTGTGTTAATCTCGGAGCTTCTCCAAAGCCTGGCATGAAAGGGAACAGCACAGCTTGCCTGTACAGCTGCTGTCCTCCTGAACAGAAACACTGCCATCTAGAGGCCCCTTGCCTTGCGTGTGAAAGGGCTTAGGAAAAGGGATTTCCACCCTCCCCAAGCACCTATGTGGAAGAAGAGAACTGTCAGCGGGGACAGGGTACGTCAGGTTTAGGAACGCAGCATGAGCCAGATTTCAACACTGGATAGAGAGCTATAAGGGATGCAGCCTCACTTCGGTCTTTCTTTTCTCCTTGGGAGAACTTGGCTAGAGCTATGGCAACTGTTCCTTCTGCTTTGGTGTGTCTGAAGGCTTGCCTTTGCCCTCAGCAGCCTCAGCAACTTGGAAGTCTTCCCTACACCCATGGGCAGACCATCCTGAGGTGACTGAGCTGTCCCACGGGGAGACACCAGTGGAGCCTTAACTGAAGAGTGTGTTAGAGACAGGCATAACAGCACCTGGCTCAGCCATAGATCTCAAGCCCTTTCTGCACACAAGGAAGTGCCAACAACCCAAAGTCCTCTGTAAAGCTGGGCTCAGATCCAGCAGAACCCACTTTGGACCAGGCTCCTGCTCCACAGCAGAAACATTTTCCAGAAGCTTTATTTGGCCCATGCTCCTCTCCAAGTTAACAGCCCCTCAAATGCTGCTCTGTCTTCATCACACAAGACCAGAAGCACATCAGGCCACACAGTGGCATTATCAACCAGCACCTCCTGGTCAGCACAGAGAAGTAGGTCCTCCAGAGAGGAGTATGGTTCAGGTGGCAAACAAGTGTCCCCTGCACGGTTGCCCATGGTGTCCTCCATTGGCACATTCAGTGCTGCAGAGATCACACCAAAGGCCCTGGGAATCCCAGCCCCAGGAATTGTGACGGACAGCACAGGAGGCAGAACAAGGTCTGCAGGTGGTCATGCAGGCTGTGAGAGCAAAGAGCATGCAAGCACAGAGATGTTCCCTCTGGAGCCTCAAAGGGAGCTAAAACAAGCACAAAGAAGAGGCAGAGCATGGCAGCCTCCATCCTTTCCAATGACACATTAGCCAGCAGCCAAGGCCCAGCATTGCTTCTGCATCTGAGATGGTGGTCCTAACAGCAGGGACAAGCTAGACATGAAGCTGGACGTCAGCAAGGCAAGGAAAGTGGAGGCGTGGGTAGATGATGCGTCAAGGAGTTCAACTTGAGAATTAAGCTGAATTACCCTGAGGTAAAGGTCATTTCCTCATTTTGGGCAAACTGAGCCTGGCTCACTGAAATTGGTGGTCATAGATTGGATTGCACCAGTGAAGAACAGGAGCTGGAACACGTAACCTCCAAGCTGAAAAAAACCCTCAGCCTTACAGAGCAGCCCCCAAGTGAGATACAGATCTCTGCAGGCTGGCACTTTAGCTTCTGGTCTCACCCTCCAAAATCCCCAGTAATAGCAAGGGCTGTGTCACTATGCAGTCATCACTCCAGAAAGTGGCCTAGACACCCTTAACTGCTCTACAGTGACTAGATGCCCCACTGCAATCTACCATCACATGACATGGTGTTATGTCCACCTTTTCAAGCTCACCTGGGAGACCTCCTCACACGGTCTGCAACTTCAAGCATGTCCTCAAATCCAGACCAGTGCTTAGGTGGGAAGCTTTTGTCAGCAAAGATTAATTTCTGCTGTTTGCAGCTTTCTACCTGAGCTACCTTGGAGCTTGAGCTGTCTGGGGAGGAAGAGAAAAGACAGTAAAATCCCCTGAATGTGTTGATCATAAAGAATGTCTGGTTGGTTTTCCTGCTGTCCTGTCATTTTTAAATGGGTAAATAACCAGAACTACTACAGAAAAACAAAAAAAATGCCCACCCTAAGCCCTGGCAATCTCATCAAGGAAGGTGAGACACTAGAAAAACACACTTGGGCATGGGTTTTACAAGAAACATTCTAAATTAGGGCTGGTGCATGCCAGGCAGCCATTAAGGTGCTTGCGCAGGGAGCCATGGTTGGTACCCATTAAAAGATGAGTAAAAAGGCACCCCAGGATTAAAGCTACTAGCGCCTCCGAGGACCAACGGAGGGGAAGCTTCTCAGCAGCTTGTTCTTCCTCTCCTCTGCCATCAGCCAGCTGGTGATGGATGGCTGAGTCCCAACCCTCCTCTCCCCGCAGCACATCATTTGATTTGCCGCAGACATGGGGCTGGAGGTCCCCGGCAGCGTTCTGCACGCCAGGAGAGGTTACCGTCTCTTTGAATAACGTCCTCTTGGAGTGCCAAGAAGTGACATCAAGCTTTGCCCCTTGCCAACCCCCTGGCATCACAGGGACACTAGTCAGAGTAGGGGTTACAGGAGGTGCGTTCCCTGCCATCTCTGGCTGCCTGTGCATGATTTATACCTGCTGTGTCAGACGGACATTTACATACGCTGGTGTGATTGCACATGCTGCCTCCCAGAAGCGGTGGCACAGCTTATGGAGACGGGTAGGATGACTGGTCTGCACTGTGCCAGCCAAAGACCTCCTCCATCCCCCCTGACAGAGGACAGCTAGTCCCCCCCTTACCCCTCCAGCAGTGCTAGACTTGCCCATAGGAGATTACTGTTTGCAAAGAGATGTTTGTAACAGGAGACCATCTCCTGGGATGCCACTCTAAGGGAACATACTGGGCAACTCAAATCGCTCAAAAGGTTCACTGCTGAGATCCTGAGATAATGTGAGAGGCAGCAACATGCCAGCACAAGAGAAACAGCCAGGATGCACGTCATATGGAGGACACTTGCCTCCTGACATCCCTTTCCCAAAGTTCCAGTTCCACCACAGCACAGGCTTGCAAGCCTGCCTTCTGCTCTCCGACCCTGCTTTGACAGGCACAGCTGGTCCACAGACAGCAGATCAGACAAAGAAGCAATGGCACATGTCTCACAAAGTCGGGGAAGAACAGCCGAAACATACAAAAGACAGACTCAACTGCAGGGAGAGCGCAGTACAGTGAAACGGGGCACCTCTACAGAGCAAGGAGCCCCTACCACTCCAGGTCATGGTGGGAAGCTCCCCCTCTCTCAGCATTTGCAGTTTAAATTACTGAAAGTCCTTACTTTTAAACAACCCTAAACATCCTGTTAGACCCTGGGAAAGGGTCTACAGCTGTGTTTTCTCCTTCTTCCCCTCCAAACCCCACCTTTGCCACTGCTCACCAGCCCAGACATGCACATACATGAGCAGCCACCTGCAAACATCAAAAACTGCTCTGGAGCCAATTAATACTTATGGTGGCATCTCTGCTGCCCTCTCGAGCTGGCAGGACCCAGAAGGAGTTGAGGGGCATCACTGCAAGGCTCCCAACCTGAAATTACAAACATTGTCCCACCACTGAGTCACTCACCACAAGATCTTTTATCACTACAGCCAGCTGGGACTCTCAGTAATTCTCAGCTGCAAAATCAGCATTCAGACAGGGCTGGTGCCGCTCTCCCAGCCACAAACTGTGTATTTGAAAACTGACGTGTAGATAAGGAAGTGCCCCGGGGGGGTGGCAAGGGGGGATATGTTCATTTGTCCTTGGCAGAACACCACCCCAGCACCAGCAAACACTCAGCTCTGAGGGCAGAGGAAAGCACTGGCAGCTACAAATTACTAATCGATGTCGGGTAACAACAACAGCAGCTAATAATGAAGGGCTGATCAGCTTACTACAGCAGTAATTATTCCTGACACCAGTCCTCAGAAGGAGCATCCAGGCTTAGCACGCTGTCTACCATGATGATAACCCAAGATAACTAGAGAAATTTTGTGCTGGAGAAAAGGAGGGGGGAGAGAAAAAACCCGCAGCAATTAGCAAGACTTGTGGTGCTAATTACACTGTGAATGGTGTGCAGCTTTGTCAGAGCTAACTTGAGCCTTTCCCATGACACCAGGGAGGGATGCGAAGTGCCAGCACACCTTTCACAAAGCAGCGGTGACAAACGGTTTTGGCACCTGGTTATTTTTGAGAACAACACAACTCACTGCTGCTGACACCGAAATTTTGATGGCACCAACTCTTTGCCATCATGATTATCACAGGAAAAGCGTGTCACATCCATAGTCCAGAAACAGCTAGGCTTCATTGCACATCACTAGGTGATGCTGAGTCCACCTAAGCTGAATACAGGACCAATTCAGGATGTGAGTCTTTTAGTATGAGATACAGCCAGTGCAAGACCAGATATCTTAAATCACCAGTGTATCTTAGGTGTGTATGGTCAAAACATGCTGCAGTCACCCCCAGCCGCTTAGGGTTCTGCGGCGATGATGCTCTGCAGCACTGCAGCAGCCCAGACACAAAGATCCCCATCACTTCCAGCACAACTACCAGTCCTCCCGCTGAAGAAAACTTCCCATCAGCATCCGTTCACCAGCAGAGGAAGAATTATTGCACCCGGCAGGGGTAGCAGTGTGAATGCGAGAACACGTGCATGCTTCCCCCATGCGCTCCCTACTGCTAGAACAGGTGAGAAAAAAAAATCAAACCTAACAGCCCCAAAGGCTTGTGATCACACATGCCTCCTCACCCACCTCCCTCCCAAGTAGGTGTAATTAAGTGCACCGTTTTCTTGCACCTTTCATTCAAGGAGGCTGCCAAATTGCTCTCAGCAATGGCATGTATTTTAGAGACATGAGCTTCTCAGGAAGACAGCTGCTTCGAGGTGCAGGTCGCTGCAGTAGCCAGCACACAGAATCATAAGTTCTGCGAGTCCACAGATGAACGAAGAGGTTGCAGCATTTCTCTGCACAGATCAATGCAGTTACAGCAGCAGCAAGAGCACAGCGTAGCCAGTTCA
>JANHGB010055166.1:53442-85509 GCA_026283785.1 Coracopsis vasa
AACGAAGAGGTTGCAGCATTTCTCTGCACAGATCAATGCAGTTACAGCAGCAGCAAGAGCACAGCGTAGCCAGTTCAGACCTCATCTTCCTGGCTCTTCCCCCTCCTTCAAGGCTCAAAGGCTTTGGCACCTTATTGGGAATGGGAGCTTTACCTCAGCCAGCAGGTCTTTGCAGAGAGCCCTGCATCCTGTGAGGAATACAAACCAGACATTTCACCAGCCTAGCAAGATGCAGCAACTGAAGGTGTATGTCAGCTCTGTGTTCATGGCCTGCAAACTTCCCAACATATCCCAAATGCAAGTCCTCCGGTCTCTCCCTGCAAGGGTGCCCTGTGCCAGCCCAGCCCTTCCCAGCCCACTTGCAGTGCTGTGATACAGCCCACAATCCTATTACAGGGCAGTGTCAGGGGGACTGGGTTACCAGCCCTTGCACAAACAAAATCCTATTACAATGGAGATCCTGATCCCAGCCTTTATTTACAGAAATTATTATTACAAGGGACCCTGAGGGAAATCACGGTTCTGGGTTGTATACACTGAATTCATCATTGCTAGAGAAGAAGCCTCATAACGTTTTGAGACACAGCGAGATGCAAACTGCCTTTGAGTTGCATGTGACGGAGTAGAGAGAGGAAGGGAAAAAAAACCAACTACAGACTAAACTGTCGCAGAAGGAGATAAAGGCAGCAGCACACGTATTTCTTTTGCCCAGCCCAAGGCAAGGTGTGTTTCTATCTGCAAGGTGCACTAAATCCTTTGTACCACTCAATTAAATTACAGCTGACCTAAGCACAGATTGTTGTTTGCCAGAAAAGCCTTCTCCAGCCTCAGCGTCCTCTGCAGGGCAAATGGCCATGGCCCCATACAGGCACGTGGGCAGCCCAAGGAGGACTACGAAGGGAAGGAGGAGGGAGACACTGCAGGGCTGGAGCAGTTCAAAGCTGCTATCGTGTGCAGTATCACAAGCGGTGCCAGCACAGACACCAAATGCTGGGCTGGAGCAACTGCTTTTAGGTGAGACAACACAGATGAGGAAGAAAGCAAAGTCCCATTGCATCCTCCTGAGATGCCACATTTGGATGTGCAGGGAAAGTCAAGGCATCAAGCACCGTGGGGTACCTTCCTGCCTGTAACTCATGCATAGCCCAGCAATGCTCAAGCACCAACATGCTCCAGTGGTCACAGCATTCCTGTCGCATACCTTGACTGGTTGATATGAGCAAAGAAGGGAGGATTTTGATGTCCAATAGGCAACAGACAGGAGGCCTTCCTGGAGCAGATCAACCTGTCAGATGCACGCTGCTCAGGCATACTCCAAGGAGGAAGAGGAGGCATGAATCTACAGGAGTGGCTCCTAAAATTTCTCAGCACAAAACACGCAAAGCATCAGAGAAGGGGAGGTGGTTTGTACAGAGAGGTCCCACGACACTGCAGCATGGGTACCATAGCACCATCAGGGTCACAAATCAAAGAGCTGGCACCAGACTGATCATATGGCCTATACCGGGCACCATCAGAGTGATGTACACCTGGTATAGAGAGACCTTCTCTACCAGAAAGGTCTCCCTCACCCTATAGATGCTTGGAATAAACAACCCATTACCACTTTGCTGGTGCAGAACCAGAAATTCTGACCTTAATGCCTTAATACACAGCCCAAAGATGCTCTGACAGTGCCTGACCTGCACACATGTTCAAAAGATGCTTCTTGAGGCACTCCCACACAGCTGTACCTAGAAACTAGCCTACTCCCCTTAGTGAAGGGCCCAGGGAGGTGTCCAGCATGTCACATCATCATCAGAGGAAGGCAAATCCTGACAGACAACAGGAAGATCCCACCAGCTGACACCAATGGGTGACGATGACAGCTCTGCAAGAGACAGACAACAGAAATGGTGCTTCTCAGGGACAGTCAAGCTATGACTGTTCCTGAGAATGTCCCATCACAGAGGGGACACTAGCACAGGGTGCAGTCTCAAATGCTAAACCAGACTTCCAGAAGCTGAGGCTGGAACCAAACTGTTCCTCCTTTGTGTCTTCAGTCAACTCTTCTCTCCTGCTGCTGTCTCCATCAGGAAAGGAGGCTGTAGTCTTTCACACCTCTACAGACTGCAGCCAATGCAGGGTGACACGGGTGCTGGCCCCTATAAAGCTGTTTGCCAGCATTTCAAGGTGAATCTGATAACACAGTTGCTTTCTTAAGTGTTAAGAACATGCTTCAGTCCAGCTTTTCACCTCAAGCAACACACAGCACCAAGTGCAGCTTGC
This sequence comes from Coracopsis vasa, assembly GCA_026283785.1. Taxonomy (NCBI): domain Eukaryota; kingdom Metazoa; phylum Chordata; class Aves; order Psittaciformes; family Psittacidae; genus Coracopsis; species Coracopsis vasa. The sequence continues at coordinate 55,711 of JANHGB010055166.1, forward strand.
CAAAAGCAAAAATCATGTGCAGGTTGTAAAGCATTGGTAAAGCATTGCCCCTGGGAAACCTGCATCCAGAGAAGACTGGAAATCTTCCCCTCAAAACTGACAGAATTTGAATCCCTCCGCTGCTGAGACAGTCTCAATTTGTTCAATGGGCGCATTTCACGCCTCACCTGTGGAGCAACTATTTCCTGAAGATGGAGGAACCGTGGAGAAGTTTGAGCCCAGCACAAAGCCAAACCTGGATTGCGCCTCTTGCTTTTCACCACTTCTCCCCCACTGACGCATGTTAAGAGTGAGATTCAGAGACCAGCAACACTGTGTCTGAGCCACAAGACAGCAACCCTAAGCTGGAAGGAACAATACAGCTCTCTTCATGAACTCGTCCTGCTTATTCTTTTCACAGCACAATTGGAGGCTAAACCCACACTCCAATAAGAGTGCTGTGGATGAGTCATCTTCGCTGCTGTCAGCTGGAATGATAAGGATGAAATTGCATCGCTTATCAGCAATGAGCCAGCAGGGAGGTGGCTGCAGAATGCATGAGGCTTGCATTAGGAAACAGACCAAAACAGGGACATTCTCAAAAGCCCCAACCTTTTGTCCAATTCTGACACAAGCTCAGCATTCCTTCAAAGCCTAAACCCAAGTTAAATATTTGCCTGCAGAGACAGCAACTGCCTCTTGCACCTGCCCATGGAGGAGAAAACTTGGGGGGGCCTCGATGACAATTTTAGTACCAAACTGTGCTGTTTTCAAGCTGGGAGTCCTACAGGGTCAATGGAGATGGACTCACAGATCATTACGGCTCTGACTAATCACACACAGCTCTTGGCTGGCAGCCTGGTTAAAGGATTACTCCAATGGAAAGCTGATCCCAATTTAAAGCAAAGCTCACATTTTACAGCTTCATATTGTAGCTGCTAGGCTCTACCTTATGTACCTTCTTTTTGACATAGCTGTTTCCTCTCCCTCTTTCTACAAACCAGAAAGAAGCAGGACCACTGGCAGGGCCTCATTATTGACAGGTCTAAGAAAGCAACTTCCAGCCAGCTAACCAGTCTGATACATTGAATAGCTGAGCAACTAAAACCACTGTAACTTAGAGCAGAACATCAGTCCTTTGGGAAGGTCTCCCTAAGCCAGCCCCTGTTAGTCTTGATTAATACTAACATCTAATAACACCAATATTAATACCCTTCCAAAGCCCATAGCACAGAAAGAGCCATCCAACATTTTGGAGAAGACATTTCAAGAGCACCTTCCCAGCTCAAAAAGCAGAATCTGAAGTAGTCCTTGGCCTGGAAGACAGGTGCCCGTGTTCCTGTGGCATGTTTAACACTGAAAAGTCATGATTCACCACCATTTTCCTCCTGTAATTGGAAACATAACAAGCAGTGCAATACCAGCATTTGGAGTGCATATGGAGTGCATATGCAAAAGATCGCCTCTTACCCAAACATATATAATTTTGTCTGACAGCTATAATGGACATCTGAGCCTTGCTCTCCATGGGAGATTCAGCCAGAGATCACCTCCGCAGAATCAGCTATCTGACTGGAATATAAAGGCAGCTGTTGGCATTGAGACTGGTGCATCCGGGATTGAGAGCTGAACAAGGCCTTCTCAGATGGCTCAGTGAAGCAGATAAAGGAGCTGTAGGTTTATTTGATGATTTAATCAATAAGATAATTCTATTAATTCAATAGTTTGATACAAAGCCACTTCCTTTCTGTTTGATTTAACTGCATTTCAGAATTTTCATGGCTTAGTTGATCAAACACATAAAATAGCAAATTTGTGCTAATTAATCAGATGTTCCTTAACTATGAATTGCAAGAGGCCCACAGGCAGAGAGCCCTATCACCCTGTGACACATAATGACAGTCCATAGATTTGCATCTACAGTAATCACACAACCAACTAACGATGCCAGAATTCATTTTAAATGCAGGACAACTGTACCACGAGGGGACTTGGCAGAGAACAGAGATGCCGGTGCATCCACATCATTTATGCGTGCATCTACACTTAATACAGAAGGGTCCAACCACTTCTGGTAATGGAGTAAAGAAGGACTAGTACCAGATATGTAGTTTTCTTTTTACAGGTAAGTAGAGTAAAATGTCTTCCTTCAGGAAAGTGGAAGAACCCAGGGATACAGTTTTTAGACTTGTACCCTAAAGAAACACCAACTAGAGAAGCCCATCAGCACTACTATCACCGCCCCCCATCCTACAGCTACATCGTGAGCCCCATCCCTTAACACTGCAGAGAACCACTGTAAGAGGTTGAAAGGCCATGGCAGACTGTAGGAAATAACTCCTCAAGGCAGGGAGCAGATATCAGTCACTCTCCTTTTCACGAAGGCACTCCTCATGTTGCTGGGCAGCCACATTTGAGAAAGCAGAGTGGAGAAGAGCATCTTCCTGAGCTGGGGAGAAGGGTGCGGCATGCAATGACCAATCCAAAAATGTTTTCTGCCTTTCCCCAGGAAGAACAAAGCACACACACCCTGCTTGCAACTACAGCCATACAGTATTTCCCAGAGCTACCACAACCTGCTTTCAGGCTAATTCTCTGTCCCCCCTCCTTTCTCCAGTTGGAAATTAGCCAACCCCTGATGCTGCCAGAGGAGATGCAGGAAAGGCGATCGCAGGTCAGCCTCCTTCAAACAATTCCAGGGTCTTCTTGCCAGGCTCCTCTTGCCAGGCTCCTCTCTGGGTAATACCATCCCTCCAGCAAGAAAGAAAAGCCTCTAATTAAAAAGACCTGGACAGCAGCTCCCACTCCTGCCCTGATCAATGAAGCTTGCTAATTAAAAGCAGTTGACCTGAGCAAAGAATGGCTTGGAGGAGATTAGCCCAAGGGAGACAAGATTTAAGAATTAAATTACTTGACTGGTCTGTTTCATTTTATTTTACAATCCTGGTTTTTCCTCCTCCCTCATGCAGGTAAATGGTGATTTTGAGGACTCAGTCCCAATTTGTAAGAGCAAAGAACCAGAGAACATGGTCTTGCTGTTTAATTCACTGTCAAACACCACAGTCTGAATGTCTGTGCTGTCAGAGCAGCTGCTCCATCTGATCACCAGGTGACAACTGAAAAACGACCAAGTGGCACCTAATTTCTCCAGTTTGATTAACTAGTCCTTTGCACCCTGCCACATCAACAGGACTGTGAACAAACGCACAAGCAATGCCTCAGACAGTTGCTCTGACTCCACAGCCAAGGTCTTGCTGATGTATTTATCTCTGCCAGCCCTGGGAGATTTATGCCCAGCAATAAAAGGGAGGTGACCATCACCCAAAAGCAAATGTGCTCAGGTCAGGTCCCCACCATCTGGCCTGATCAGCAGCTCCCTGGTTTGAGTATCCTATCCCACATGGCTATAGAGCAGAAGGGAGATCCTAAGGCAAGCTGGGAAGTAGCAAACACATCAGGTCTCATGTGTGGGGTGTTGCAGGATGCACTGGAATAGCAAAGCAGCATAGGGCTGGGCCCTTTGGAGAGCTCTCACATCTAGTTTTCAGAGTTGCTTTGCCCTGATTACATCAGTGGGAACCACAGGACCTCAGCACCTCTAGAAACCCTGTAACAGGAGACAAAGAAATAGAATGTCACGCTTCCTCGCTTCAGGAGAATTAGCTGGACACATGGGGTTTTTTCCACATACAATCAGAAATTCCAGTGCAAACAGGAAATATGTTATTTAAACACCAGCATTCAATGGCCTTCATCACAAAATGAGGGGATTTACCCAGATCATATACATTTTCACAGAGAGAAAAAATATTATTGGGAGAAAAAAGAAGCTTCCTCACAAAACACTTGGGATTTTGTGTGTGTTCCACACACAATCTTGCCATTCATTTTCTTTTAAAAATCACTGTCTTGCAGTTGATAGGCAGAAGACCAAGACAAACAGGAGCCATGACAATCCAATTTGTACAACTTACTAATCTACTCCCCTTTTCTCTCTTGCATCCCATTTCTTTGCTCATTCAAGACCCTTCCTTGTTTGGACACTGCAGGCCCAGCCTGGCTGGCTGGGGACCTCTTGCACTTCTAGACCATGTGCTGTCTCCCACTGCAATGGTATATATACTGAGTGCTTCTCCCTCCTATCCCAGGCAGGCAACAGAGGCAGCAGACTGTGCAGGCTGCCAGGAGCCGGGAGCCCCAGGCAGCTCATGCACCATATCTCCCAGACCAGCATCCCCCCTTCAGAGCTTCCTTCTCTGGACACCATACCTTGTTCTTGCTCATCATGGAGAACAGCTCATGCAGAAAAAGCCACACATCTGTGAGAGGAGCTTTGCTCACACACAAGAGAGTAGCCCTCTATAATCCAAATCCTTAACAAATGCACAGCTGGAAAAGAGCCATTGTGGGCCTGGTTATTCCTTCCACTGGCCCCTCAGCAGGGTACCATGTCTCTTCTGTGCTCATGCTTCAGTGGCTCCTTCAGTGTTTGGGAGACTGGGCCCTCCAAAAGCCTTCTGTGCCCAGCAAGACCTGCAGGGAGAACTAAATGGTGCAGAAGCCCTGTGGCACAGTTGGTTGCCAGCCCAGGCAGCACAGCCTGCCCAGATGTGCATCCCTAAACTTTTCATTGCATTTGCAGTCACAAGACATAGGTGCTTGCCAAGAGCTGGCAGACAGGTCTGCTTGGGCCCTCAGCCCATGGCTCCTCACACTCCTGACTGTTGATACCAGATCTTCAGAGTCATCTCAGTTTTCACTTTCCTATGATTATGCTCTCTTCTTTATACCTTCATGCAGTCTGCAGCAACTTGCTTATCATTTTCCAACCAGCATAGCTTGGTCACACCTGATACTGAAATGATCATCAGAGCAAGGCACTATATTTCAGCTGCAATTCCAAAACTAAAATAATACCCTATTGCTTCCTTCAGTTCCCTTAGAAATGCTGATGGCAGGGTGAGGAAGAACAGACTGTAACATCCAGCAAAAGGAGCTGGTCATGAATTAAGACCCTAAGGCACTACCCACCAGAAAAAAAAATAATGCTTCCAAAGGAGAAATAATTCAGCAGCAGAAGTCAAGCTGCATATGAGCAAAACAATGATTTGTATTCCTCTTCACTGAGGCAAGTAGCACATAAGCATTTAGCAACAGACACTGAGTCAAATACACTCCATGCTGCAATACCAGAGATGTTTCAGAGGTACCCTAGATGGCTCACCAAGCATACGGGGACATCATGGCTCACACTTTATTCAAGCTGCATAAACAAAGATGTCTGAGATGTTATAACATACTGTTACTCATCCCTAAATCCCCAGATGCTGTCCCTGATATAATCCCATCCTTTTTACTACCAGGAGGGAGCCAATTGTAAACCCAAACACTTTACCTTCTGAGGGGGAGAAATTTTATCAGAGATGCAGCAACACATCCTCATCTGACTTCTGAAGCAAGAGATTTCTTTAAAGAAAGTTCCCCTCTCCAGTGTCACCTCTCTCCTGCCCAAAGGTGAGAAAAGTACAGGAAGAAGTGGAGAGGAGCAATACTGAATAGTCCATCAGAGGAGGATGCTGAATACAGTTCCTTCCAGTTACCTGGCTAAAATTCAAATGCTGGATTAGTGTCTATGGCACACTTAATAGGAGGCAAAGGAGAGAAATATAATGCTTCCTTCCGGCCTTTCACATCTACAAACCTCTCCCAGGTAGCAGACAGTCTGGTCCATCAAAGGGAGACTAGAATCAGAAATGAGACACATTTGTCATGTAAAATTTCCAGGTATGAGTAACCAAGTTGAATTTCTATCTGGCAGAAATGCAGTAATAACACAGCAGCAGCTAAGAACTCCAGTCAGGTGAAGGTCAGGGCTGCTTGGCATCCGTTACAGTCACAGACCTCTCAAAAAAACAAGAAGTGCAAAGGACGAACACTTCCCTTTGGCAAGCTCGCTCCCAGACAGCTGGAAACAATGGACTTTAAAGGCTGGAAACTCAGTGCGGTTGGCTGCAGTGAAACAGTGAAGAAAACTGAGATATGGAAGACAAAAAAAAGCTAAGCCTTCAAAACCAATGTGTTTTCATTCATTTTCTCTTTGGTCACCAAAGTAGCTCCAGCAGTGACTTGCATTCTGGGACTGAAAGGAAAACACTAGCTGGAGCTCTCGGGAATTGGAGCATCTTTTTTCTACTGAGTTACAGCTCATAAAAATGAGGGTATCGACTCCCAAAAGTGCCCTTTAGCCACATAAAGGGAAAAGTGCTGCAAAAGACCTTGATAAAACATGATCCGAATGGGGACATATTCAGCACCCCTTGGGGTATGTGATAGATGCGCAATCATCCTGACAGCACCAGGCAGGGTTTGGGCACTACCTTCTGCCCAGATCCATTCCATGGGTAAGAACATGAACAAGCAGGCAGACTGGTGCTACATTCGGATTTTGATGTGTCCTATTTCTCCTATCAAATCTCTGCAAAAGCAACAGTTTTGGACATCTTGGACATCTGTAAGGATCAGCAGCTGGAAACCCCTTAACACTGCCAATCTCAGCACCCAAGGACCTGCCATCTGCACTGCAGCCTGTGTTTTGTACTGATTTGTTCAGTTTTTGCCCTGATAGCACACCTCAGGCAGGCTACAGTTGCTCTGTGCAGGACTTGGAGGGAAGTTTTAAAGCTTGGCTGCTGCCAATGCACAGATGTTACAGGCTGGGTCACGGCAAGGTGCTAAAGGCCTTCAGAACTGTTGCAAAGCATTAATTATGCTCCCGCAGCTGTTCTTTAACCCTTGTTCATGTCTCCTTTCTTCCAGGGGCTGCCAGAATGACAACTGTGAACAGGAAATCAAAGCAGGAGGCTTTGAAAGGAAGCAAAGCAGAGACTCTAAAGGTTAAAAGAAAGAGCAGTCTACAAACACAAGTTCTTTTTTTAAAGATGTTCATCCCTGCCATTTGCCTGAAAGCTTCCTCTTCTCCCACCTAGGTGCAGTACTGAACTCCAGCAGCACCCAAGGAAAGATGGAAGAGGTCACCCAAATCCTGAGATATCACAGAGGACGTCTCAGCTGGGAGGCTGACCCATGCAGTTGGAAATGCTTTATTTCACAAGACTGGAAGGAATGGCTTGCAGTGTGGGCTTAACCAACCCTTCTATCTCTGTAGATCCAGAGATGAGATCTGAAAGGCATTTTCCTGGTCAAAAATGCCTGCTATGCCCCAGTTGGACCAGGGCTGTACTCAGGCAGAGAGTAAACCTCTCAGACATCCCACTAACGAAACTAATCTGTTGAACCTAAGCTCAGAGCTGATACAGAGGCCAGGGAACTCCAAGTGACAAGACAGCATTCAAGTAGGCTTACCTGGACCAGCACTGAGAAACACAGAGACACAACAGTTTCCTGAACTCACTTTACATGCTTCAGCCCCCTGACAGCCACCATGTGTCTGGGCTGGCAACATGCTTCTCAGGGTCTCAGTAGAGGCAATCTCAAGAGGACCTGTGCACGGCTCTGGGAAATGGGAGCATTTGAAATATGTGAAGCTACTGCCAAGAAAGCAGGCCCATCCCTACGGCACAGTGCTGTTCAGAACTGCCACTGTGGGAAAGCAAAACCGCTTCAGTAAGGAAGTCTGCATCCAGACACTGAGCCCTGCTGAACATCAGGACTAACAAGTGCCAACATAACACCAGGGCAGCCGTTCTGGTGCTAATGTTGCAGCCTACCCAGGAGGCATCTCCGCACCCCACAAACCAGGGCTTCCCATGGGGAAAATCTGTTCATCGCTCATCTACAGACCAGCTACAAATTAAAGCCCCAGCTCGAACACAGGCATCCAACTAACATATCTGCATGGGCTGGACTGCAGGTGTGACACAGGACCATGAGTGGCCTGATAAAACCCACCAGTCTCCCAAATGGCTTCTCCCTCCCCTATTCCTCATGCTTTAAGCTGCAATCAAACAGAGCATAACTCCTTTTAAGACTTGCAGATGTTGTGTTTCTGCATCATCTAGCTGGGCAGCTTGTGCTGGCAAGAGGAAATAAGACTGTCTCTGGAATCCTTTGTGCTGCAGCTCTCCATGCACGAAAGGCTCCTGCACACTTGTGGGCTAAATAACTTCCTATGCTAGAAACAAAATGGAGTGGGGAGGAGAGTACAGACACAACAGCAGCAAACAAGCAAGCAGACACTGAGCTGACAGAAAAGCAGGCAGAAAAAACTACACTGTTGTGCCTGGACACACATCCCAAACAGCAGCGTCTTCCATCAGCTTCCACATTTTAAAAGGCAGAAAACACTGAAGACTAAGTTCTGTCTGACATCTCCTGGACATGCCTTCAGCCAGGGATCATTATGACAGCATGCTGGCAAGGACTTGAACTTCTATATAATGACCCCAGACAGCTACCAATAGCCTCAGCTGCTGCTAGCACAAATGTTAGCTCCATCGCAGCCTGAGGAGCTATGATAACTTAAAAAACAAAACAAAACAATGCACAGGTCTTGAAAGGGAACCCACAACAGCATTAAGAGCTCTGAGCTCCAGGGCCACATAACACCAGACAGAGCTCCCCTGAGAGCCAAAGGTAAAGGAGCTTCTTCCAGGTTCAGGACCCTCATCCCAGGTCCCCAGAGAGGATGCAAGTCCACACACACCAAAGCAGTGGGTGATAGCTTTCCTCCCCTACAGAGACACCCCACAGAGTGCCATGGGGAAGCCTGGCACTGGGCATGCAGCCATTTCAAATGGGAATCAGGGATCTGCAGTGACACCCTCACTCAAACTCACAGCACTCTCTCAGTTCTTGCATACAGGGCTTGGGCTTGCCTTCCTTGGGTGGCTGTCCTAGGGCAGCCTGAGGTGGGCTGACACCAGATTCCTACAAGGGAATAGACCGGATGGACCAACAGCCAAACAAAATCAGATTAAAAGCTTTGTGGGAGCACTGTTTGTGTTAGACATTTCTGGAAACCCCCATTACACTTAAGTACCAAGCAAGGAGACAATGTTTTTATCTGCTTAATAGAGCTCTTCAAACCACGCACAACCACGTGGCCTAGGCTGGCTATTTTAAAACAATGCTCCACTGAGACTCTTGTTTCCAACAGAATAATTTAACACCTCACTCTTGCAGAGCACTTTCACGCCCAGATATCAAAGCAGCTCAGAAAGGCTATGCTGATTTTACAAACCAGGGGGAGGGAGTTGCAATGCAGCAACATAGCTCATACGACCCGCAATCCTAGCAGAAACTCCTATCTGCCCAAAGCAGACCCCAGCATGGACAGGCAGCGATGCAGCTTCTCCAGCAGCCTCTCCCAAACAGCAGCTTTCCTCTTTCTCCTTCTTTTTCCAGCATTCTTTTTTTGAGGTTTTTCTAATCTTTGGGCCCACACACACACTCCAAGTTCAAGTTACTGAAATCTCGCGGGGGGGCTGAGATCTCCTGGTGAAGATGATCCCACCAGTGTTATTGTCTGGCTGCCAGCTCCCGGGAAACAGGCGCGGCACGAGGGTGGTTGCTGTTTTTAACCGGAGGCCACATCTGACTTGAGCGTTAGGGGAGTTAATGAGCACTGTGCAGCAGGAGGGAGGCTGGGAGAAAGCAAACAGGGAAGCTTCATTTCTGTGTTTCATTATTTGTATAAGAAAAATAAGACAGGGACCTTAAGGGGAGCATAAAGATTTTTTTTGTTCTTTCTTTTACGTAGTACAATTACAGGGTCTGCTGGGATGTCCTGTGGCCAGAGGTAAATTGAAGGGAGATGCCTAGGTGCCCATGCAGGACCTCACAGGTCACGTTGCTCTTCCAGGTCACAAGAAGGTCCAGAAGAGAGACATCCCTCATGCCATACTAGTGAGTCCTGTTGGGAATACAGCTGCAGTCATGGTCAGGCACCATCTGCAGTAAGGGCCAGCTGCTTAAGGACCGCCTCACCTTCTAGAAATCAGGACCTGCACCAATTTGCAGGGTACTGAGGAGCAGACCACACCAGCCATTGCTGCTGACACCGTGATATTCACATACACACACTACAGCTCTAGAGAAGATTCCTCTGTAGCTCACCCCATCCACCCAACCCCATCCCAGACATAGAATGAGTCTGCATGATAGACCCTTTCTTGGGGCTAACAGTCTCCAGGCTGCCCCCAGGGAATCAAAGCATCCTGGGAGCTCCCTCTCCAGCTCTGAAGGGGGTTCGGGCCACTCAGTTTGGTGCTCAGCACCAGACAAGTTGAAGCCAAATACAGTAGTCTCTAGAAAACACAGGGTCAGCACACCTGACGCTATTCCCCTTAAAGCAGCAGGAAAATGGTTAAAAGGTAAGATTTATGGGCATATATCTCTGCCAGAACCACCAGGTGATCATGTGTACACATTTCTCTACTCTAAGACCTAATTTTCCACCATTTCCCTTGATTTGCTGTTCCTTTTCTTCCATTTCCTTGATTTAGGGCCCAATTATTTCTTGTCCTCTTGCCAGTGAAACAAAATATTTCATAAGCACTCCTGCCGTCTCTCCCCACTCCCTCCCTCCTTTGGATGCTGGTTTCAATGCCTGACTCATGCCTCATGTTCTGCAAAATTTAAAGTATTTTAGTGAACACCTAATGATGATTTTACCATTTTTCTCAGTGATACAAATGGGATTTGGCACCAACGAGCTCATTGCTGCAATTTAAGTGAGCCTGTAGCCCCCACAGCTCTGGCACGTCTTTGCAAAGCAGTCCCTGGGGACTGTCACCTGGACATGATTTCCTTCTGATGAGACTATGTCCTTCACTAGAGATGAGACACATGCCCTGGGCTAGGCTGCTGGTGACACTGCTGGGATACGGAGAAGGGCAGACAATTAAACTCATTAGCTCATCTGGCTCCTGATCAATACATGGTGCCCTGCAGGAGTTGTGTCGGCAAAAGCAGCACAACTCTGGGAACAGAAGACAACTTGCTGGATGGACCACATCACCCTCTGATGTAGCTGCATGCCCAGGCCAGCCTCAGCCCTCCAGAGAGGAGCTGGGGGCTGCTATCTGTACATAAATACGTCTAGGGTCTCATCCTTCTAATGATACAGACAACAAATTCTGCCTTCATTAAAAGGAAATGTAAAGTGTAAGAAAAAAAGGCAACTCCTGTCCCTGGTGGGTCCCCAGTCTAAACTTCTGCACATAATCAAATCTTCCAAGTGGCTCATCACTTGATGATGAGTTGGAACCCTGGGACCCACCCCAAGAATGCAGCACAGGACAGACTGACTTCTGTCAGCACACTGAGCACCAGCCCTTCAGAACAGTGCCCGGCAAACACCCTACTCTCCCGGTGGAGCAAGTTTTACAATAGCATTCCATCCTTCTTCCCCCCCCCATCCAGACTTGCATGATCACAGCATATAACATTTCTATAGCATCCTCCTACTAGTTCCCATAATCATATCCAAACCTGTCACAATATAACACAACCATGAAAAAGACAGTTAAAAGTGCTATTTCAATATTGCAAACCTTTTCCAAGGAGATGTATCCATAAAGTTAGGTGAGGAAGATTAGGGGACCAAGAGCACTGATCAAATCAGAGGTTTCCTAGGCTTTGAGGGGAAAAGAAGCTGAAAAAAAGCTAAAGTTTGCTCTGAATCAAGTGGAGCAAGGACTCAGAGTTGGGTCTCCTGTATTCTGAACTCATGTCTCAGACCCCAGTGACCTCTAACTTCCATGACCATCATCAGCTGCTTACTTCTACCTGCTCCAAACACCATCTGAAACATTTGGAACCCTTGAAAGTAGCTCACCATACAGCTCTAGCTTGGGTCACTCTCCAGAAGAGAGCAGCTGCTTGTGTCAGCAAGCTCTTGCTCCTATATCACCTTGATCATCATAATGGCACACATGAAGTACCACCTCTCTGGTTTACACTGTGCCTGTATATGGATTGTAAAGAGCAGGAAGTTTAGCCTGCTAGGGCAGGTAAACTCCACAGCTTCCCCTAAAGCCAGCATCTCTTCTATATGCAATGCGCATTTCCAGTGATTCTAGTCCTTTCAGTGGCTGGCAGCAACAAGGAGGAAAGATCTTGAGCTTCTGGTGGACAAGTTGAGTCCTGTGACACTGTTCAGCCACACCAGGCTTCTTGCTCCTCTGTTATGGGGTTGAGCAATTTCACTCCAAAAAAGCTTTGCAAAATAATTGACCACCAAATGCCACCACAGTGAGACCTCTTTGGTAACACAAGGAACTGAGGTTTGTCAGGGGGGAATCTTAACCTGAACTTAAGAAGCAGAAAACTAGCCCTCAGTAGAAACAGCAAGCAAGAAAGAAAAACAAATGAGGAAACCTAAGAAAGGCTCTGCAGATTGTCTTGCGCAAGGGCATCCTCTCTTCACTCCTGGGACTACATAAGGCAAGATCTGTCTATTTTGAGCATGTCCTGCGAAAGGCTTTTGGGACCCTGTCTACCACTCTGTGGGGCATCAAACCTGCTCTGAACTCCCTCTAAGGATCATCCCAGCTGAGGGCCTCTAAAATCCACTTGCAGCTTAGGGAGCTCTGGGGTCAGCACCCTATAGATCTGTAAGATTCAGAGCTTTTAGAAGATGCTCATCAGGCTAACTTGATTCCTCTTCATAACTTGGTATGATCAGCTATGCTAACTGTGTTGGCCTGGGGTTTGATAGATTAATGTCATTTGTAATTTATCACATGGCTGTGGCTGGCTAGAATCATCACCTTCAGGGGAAGCTGACTCACCTTAAGCACACTGGTTTCCATAGGGCCAGCTAGAGCAGCTTCCCTTCAAACTACCTGTCAACCTAGCAGAAGCTTGACAGCCCCCCTAAAGCTACCATAGCACAGTTCATATTCCTAGCAAGTACCATCACAGAGCTTAACTTCCCTGAAAAGTATTGGAAATAGTAAAAGCTGGCCATCAGGGCAGTTTTATATTGGATAGACATATTCTACGTTGTAAAATGTGTTTGGAAGGACCATTACACTCCCTCTGTTGTCCTTCATCAGAGGAAAGAAGATAAATGCCTAGCCAGTGGTTCATAGCCCAGGGCAAGGGAAATACAACATCCTCCATAGGAGCCAGAAGAAGTACAGGGAGCAGACACACACAGGGACTCTGCTCAGATACAGCATGACTAGCTTGCCAAGCGCTGTGTCAGCACACTATCAAATCCAAACCACCTCTGGTAAGTTTGCTCCAGGACCTTTGCACCACTCTCCCAGCAGCCCAGGTGCCAAGATGTTAATGAAAGAGGTGCTCATTAGCCCCAATCCTGAATAGAACAGTAGTGCATAGGTTGGCTCTCCAGATACCTAGACTACAGTATGCAAGCCGTGCAGTGCCTCTGTGTGATTACTCTGCTGCCAGAAGAAATGTCTCCCATTTGATTTGACCATTAGATAAGTACAGGGAAGAACTGTGTTTGGCTCACTAAGTCAGTATTTCTGTAGGAAATAAGTGCCTGTGCAGCAGAATCTAAATACACCTTTAAAAAAATAAAATCAGCCTCTACTCCATCTGATCAAGCAAAAAGTCTTTGGAGGGTAAACCAAGATAGGAGTGTTTGCTCAGATTTATGGGGAGGCTGAATAAGAAGTTGGAGAGGTCTGAACTGAATCCATCCCTTGCGTGGAAGTGTAACTACATAACCTTGGAGTCCACTATAGTTTCCTTTGCTGCCCAGCAAAATCCACAAAGGAAGAAAGGGACCTTAATGACCTCCATCAGTGACTTAGATGACATGACACAGCACACTCAGCAAGTTTGCAGATGACACCAAACAGGGAAGGAGCGGTGATAGCATCCAACATACAAGGAGAGGTTGAGAGAGCTGAGACTGCTTACTCCAGAGAAGACAAAGCTCAGGGGAATCTTATTCATGTGCATAAATACCTCACAGGAAGGAGTAAAGAGACCAGAGCCGCATTATTCTCAGTGGTAACAGGCATAAATTGAAATACAGGAAATTCTATTTAAACACAAGACCTTTTTTTTTTTTTACTATAAGGGTAATCTGACACTTTAACAGGTTGCCCAGAGAGGCATCCACCCTTGCTGGTATTCAAACACTCACTGGATGTGGTCCCAGGCAGCCTGCTTTAGTTGACCCTGCTTTGAGCAGGTGAATCAGACTAATCAATTGCAAGACACTCCTCCAACCTCTTATGATTCTGTTGTATTCATGGTACCCTATTTTGATGCAGGGAACAGGAGAAATATGGTTAGGGCCACAGCAGATCTTCTATCCCATGTCCCACCTCATCTGATTTCTGACACAGGGTTGGATTCAAAAAGCTCTAGCACTTTCCCCAAAAGGAGCATTAAAAAACATTTAGAAGCTTCAGCCCTGGAAGAGCAGATGTCCACCAGATGTCCATCAGTTTTTCCATTTATTCATGGGATGGATCACATCAAAAGAGACAGGGCAACCCTAAAACATGCAGGTCCTCAAATGCTAAAACATTTCCAAGCCCCTACTTGCTAGATTGGAGGGAAAAAAAGACAGCACGGAAGAAAGATGAAGCTTGGTTTACTGGACCCTGCTAATCGAGCTTAGTGCTTAGGATCAAAGATTAGTTGATTAAAATCCAATTTCAAAGCTTATTAACTTTTGAATGAGAAATGCTGCTATGGTGAGCTTACTCCAGCAGGCTATTTCTGGCTTGGCAGAAGTGGTTGGCAGAGAAAAACAGCTCTTTGCTTATCAGTACCCAGTTTAGACCCAGATGAGACAGGAGGATTTCACCTCCCCAGACCACTTTAAACAAAAACTAAATGAACAAAGGGGCTTCCTTTAAGCCAGCTATTAAAAACAGCTGGGCACTCCCCCTTCATGCCACCCCAGTTCATGTGAAAGCCATGCAGAGTCATTGTGTCACACTTCTGAGCTACTCAACATTTGCTTCCTTCCAAGACATTCTGGTCAGGCTGGCAACTGCCAGTTCTGTCATGAACTCTCTGAGTAACTTCCACCCATGTTCTCCTTGCCCAAGTGCAGCAAAGAACAGGCTAACTGGGAAAAACAGAGGCCTCTGTCCTTACAGCAGCTGTACCACCACATGCAGCTCTGTTCCACAGCACAAGGCACAAGATACCCTACCCCTGACAGTTGAGGAAGATGGTGAGCCAAGCTGAGATCTCTTTGCCACAGGGTTTTATCCCGGAAGACATAAATCCCACTCCTAATCTGAAATCCCTTCAAGACCCTTAAGCATGTTTTAAAGCATGCAAGATATAGGGTAAAGCTGTGTGTGGAGATTCAGGGTTGAACACCTTCCTTATCCTAAGGACAAACAGGGGTTAAGCACTGCCCATTGTCATCCCATCTCCTTCTGTTCGAGCTATGCTGCTTGCAGAGAGTTTCCCACCTTCTCCCCTCTTTCCCTGGCACAGCAACCATAAAGATGCAAACTGCAACACACAATTCCATAGCTAACTTTTTCAAATTCTAAGAGCCCATTTTTTTATCTCAGGTTTTTCAGAACATCTCTCACCCGGGAGACAGTATTTAAGGTCAACTGTGGCCCAGCAATGGGCTTCACCTCTTTTGCTGAAGGACTTCAGTTTATCAGCTGAGTGCAGCAGTTGTTTAGATCAGCTATTGACAGGGACTCACACATGTGCAGCAAAGGTGGCAACTGTGAAGCACTAAGGTCTGGGTCTGAGTCTGACTCTTGTCTCACTCACAGTGAAATACATGACATCCTCAAAATGCATCAGAACAAGAAGATGTTAACACCAAAGCAAAGGGAATAAAGGCAATTTATGCTATTGCACATGAAAGAGAAGGCAGCAGGTAGTCTGGGTGACCAAGTTTACTTTGAAGAGTGGATGGTGACAGCTACATGACAAATACCTTGTCTCTCTGGGAGGCACCTTGGTAGCTTCTTTCCTCTCTTCTGCTCTGCTCCAGGAGTCGCAGACACACGCTGCTCAGCACAGCATGGCTGAATGAGCTTCACTTCACCACAGGGCTCTTAGACCCAACTCCAAGTGGCCACAAGACCATTAAATGACACAGCAAACAGTAACTTGTCGCTGGTTCAATTAAGTCTGTCATTCAGTTAATGTCTTCCAGTCTTTAACTGGAAAAGCAGCCTTTTACAACCTGCCTCCTGTATACAGATGAGCATGAAGTATGCAGGAGCCCTTCAGAAGGATTCCTGCTCTAGCAGATCAGGCCCTGACTTTCAGAAAAGGAAAATCAGTTATTTCCATGTGTCTTTTGGCAATGATCAACCAGGGACTCAAGGGCTAGTTTCTGCTACACACACAGCCTCTGGGGGAAGGGAGCACTATATACAACACAAACCAAAGCCCTTCCCCATATCTACCAAACCAGAGCATGCGATGATGGCATACTTCACCTAAATATGGGCCCAAAGCTGTGATCCAGTCTCTGGACCAAGCCCATAGGAATCTCTGAATACATAGAAAAATATTGGTACAAAAATGTAGTAGTATAATAGCTCCTCACTGGTGGTGAGGCAGCTATTGCCCTGGGAAAAGAGCATACATTTCTCCCTCTAACATAGGCTGTGCGGAGCCTGGGATGGAAAGGCAGGAAGTTTTTTCTATAAATTACATCTTTTCACTTAAATTACCTCTACCAAACAGAGTCTAACTCTCTTTTTACAGAACCTATGCCATCACACTAGCCAAAAGAGCTAAGGGTCCCCACGTGACCTGGGACAGGGCCAGAAAGTCAGCACAGATTTTGTAAGTGCCACCCTTGAGCTCCAGCCACATGCTCCCAAGACCAGTAACCCTGCAACCCTGCTGTCTCTTGCAAGCTACACCATGCTGCATGCTCCAGCAGCAAGCCACAACCAAGCTGTGAAACAACACTCAGGCGCAAAAGACAACACCAGATCACTCAGGCAAATGCTGAGGAGAGGTGACAGTAACAAGAAGGGTTATGTTTAGCCTTACATCTGTGCTGTTTGGAGGCTCTCTTCAGAGGAGGGAAAACAACATCTTAAGAATAAATCTTTTACTTGGAAAACATCCAGCCTGGGAATAAAAAAAAAATAAAAAATAAATGAATAAAAACAGTCTAAGAGAACAGGTAATTCAGTGGAGACAGACTGTTGAACAAGAGGTCAGAGATTCAGGGAGCATACACGCAAGACAACCAGCACGGGGAGAATCTGGGGAAAGCTTTCATCTTTGGGGCCAACGAGCAAGTTCCTGCTTCCCTGGCCTGGCTGTCTCACCAGGATCATCTTGCAGGGGAAGTGAGGAAGCCCTGTGCTGCCTCCACTTTTCACAGCCTCCCTTTCTACAGCAGGAGGAACTAGCTCCATTCTTCCCTGAGCTTTTCCATCCCAAAAACCAACAGAAACCCAGATACCAGACAAGAACTAGGAGCTACTGGTGAAGGTAGCCCAGTATGGAGAATATGCAAAATTACTGGATCTGGGTCTCAGTCTGGAACTAGCCACCTCATACAGCAGCCTAACATCACAGAGCCCACCTGTACCCTTCTACAAAGAGAACCAGTATTTCTTTCTCTGGCGTCATTCAGCCCCACTACACGAGGTCCCACCACAGCTGGTCCCGGACCACCTACTGCCACAGTAAGTACCAGCAGAGGAGTGGAAAGGCACACAGTTTGCTCAGGACCAGCTCAAGCACACATTTGCAAGCACATTCCCACCTAGTCTTCCAGCATCCTAGGTACTGGCACACCATAGCAGCAATTGGATCCTCCCCTGTCCACTACACTCTGGTTCCAAGAAAGCAACACCATGCTCAGTTAAAATTCCACACAAACAACCACTTGGGCCACCTATTCCCACTCCAGATAGGCTTGCTGGGAACATTTCCCTATTACTGCTTCAAGAGCAGCTGACAGATCTGAGCCTCACTGAATTAGAGGTGGTTGCAAATACAGTTTCCTTCCCCCAAAAACTAAGCATGTTTCCATCTGCTTTGACTCCCCTGCACCCTGCCTAAGGATGGAGTGACTGGCTTGAGAGACCAGTTCAAACCACTCTAAGTGTTAATCCTGCATGTTCAAATCAGAAACTCAAACCTTTAATTTAGTTCACGCTGAAGTCACTTAAATATAAGCATTGCTCCTAGTCCTACTTCTGTATTTACTTTTATGGTTGCAGGTATTATAATTGTTGTACTAACAATGCTTTAGTTGTGATTATAAATACACAAACTCACATGCCTATGTATGTGCAGGCACGCATCCACACACACTCACTCTTCTGTCTCTTGAGAAATGGGTCTGTTCCGCTTTCTTCTGCTACTGATAAAATATTGATTAGGGAATTTGAAAATTTGAAATGATTTAGGAGTCCCTGGATGGGAAACGTAATGTACTGTGCCGGTCGCATTATGAGCCATCCATCACCTGTCAGCAAGCAGCAAGAAAGTGACAGAATCAATACAAACGTATCTGAAGATGGGTTTAACTCATTTCCCTTCCCCCTCGGGCAACGGCTAGAGCATCCCAGCTGGAGAGGAAGGGGGGCTTGGTAGCTAACCCTAGGCCAACCTCAACCCACCCAAAGTGCAAGGGGGTTAACTCCTTCCTTGGCAGTCCAGCCACACCAGGGCCCAGAGCTGAGGTGAGTGCCCTCAGCCGCTCTCCCTGGGGAACATGGCCAGGCCAGCCAGCCAAGAATTGCTAATAGAAACCCCGAGGGCTGTGTTCATTTCACGAGCCCTCATGTCAGCTCACAGAGCTGTTTGAGATGGTCTGGGGTACTGAAGACCTCCACGTGGGTCACAGCACCCACATGGCTCCTACTGAGACTGCTTTGACCGACTTGAGCAGGGTGTAATTTGTCCCTGAGGCCTCCCAGAGCGAGTAAACATTCTCCACTCTTGCCTCCCCCAGCACACTTTACCCCATGGCACACTCCCACAGCCTCGTATACTGTTATTCTGCTCTTGGAGTGACCAGGCCAGACAGCAGCACAGAATGAATCCCCAGCTGACTTCCCTACCCACTGCTGCCATGCACATCATCAGCACTGACTTTCCTCCTGCATCACTCACTTCCAGTTAGCACAGCCTGATCCAGCTCCTCATTACACCACAGAGCTTCTTCCTTAAAGTGTCTATTGTTCTTACTAGGTTCAGGAGTTTTAAAACAACGAAAGGGGGAGTGGAATCCATCCATAAGGTGATATATTATCCTCCCGCACTTCGCAGATGGATTCAATTGGCCTGTGATCCTATTTTGCAGATTCCCTCAGAGCACTGTAATTCATCCTGCAAGGTATTTCAAATGAGACTGGACAGAGCACTGGAGAAATGATAGGAGCTGAGCAGGCTCCTACGAGCAGGCTATCGCTCATCTGTTATTAGAGTTAATTATTCTGAGGGCACACCGCAGGAGGTGATGGCAGCACAAGGGCAGCTCAAACAAGGCTGACAGAGTGGCACAGGCCCAGAGAGGCTGTTTTGAAAGCTGCTCCTCAACTCAAGTCAGCCCACCATGGGACGCATATGGCAGCAACATTAACACTGGCTGCAGAGCACGTGGTGTGGCACAAGGGATGGGAACGGGGGAAATGGGGATGCTCCTGAGCACCTTTTGACTTGCCAACTGTGGAGCGGAAGACTCAACAAGCTGCTAGGTGGGAGCAGCAAGCATCTCCAAGCTTGCCCCTTGACTGGATCTTCTCTGTCATGACAGAAGCCTGATAGATGTCCCCTCCCAACACCTTTCAAGGCTTCAGGGTGTCAGCACTGGCCAATAGATACAGGAGCAAGCATTTGTCATCTTGGCAGTTCTTTTCTCCTCTGTTCTTTCTGAAAGGGTGAAGCTTCATCTTTAAGGCAGAGTCAAGCCACCACCTTGGCTCAGCTGTTCTACAGGCAGCAGAAACAGCCAGAAGGGTGCCAGAGCCCAGCTCTGTCATGTCAGCTGATGATGTGGCTGCAGGTAAAGCTTCTTGAACAAAATCTTCTCATTTATTTTGATTTTAATTCCATTATTTAATAGACTGCAAAACCCTTAATGTGGGAGTCCCAACTACTGTGTCTGTGCAATTCACTCTGGATATGTCCCTTCTACCTTACCATCCCTAATAGACTCTATAAATGGTTTCCAAATCCAGCAGAAGTGGTCTATTTGCTGCCTAGTATACCATGTAATCTTTTGCAGAGGTGGTATTGATCTTATTAAACCTCCAGCCATTGAGTCTTCAGATGTGTCTCAGCATTTGCTTTCCTAAAGCAAAGCAAAGCACCTCTTCCAGCCCCACAACACAGGTGACAGCACCAGCCTACACTGACCCGGAGGCAAGATGATTACTGCATTTCTGAGAACAATTTAATAGTCAGTAGAGCCATGGCTGTAGGGTCCTTAGCCAGAAGCAATACCCCGTCTCAAAAAGAAATGTCCAAGTCATTTTAACTGTAAGGAACAGAAATTAAGGACTAATTCAGCCCATAACAGGTACTGAATGCTGAGCCCAGAAGCAGCTCTGCTTGTGGCTAATGGATTTTGCACACTAAGACCGGCTCAGAGCTCTCAGCTCACTACTCCAGGACACTCACAAGACTCATTTGCAGCTGCCTTGTCAATTTTTCCTCACCCATCCACAAAAGAAGAAACTCATGCAATTATTTGCACAGTCCTCTCCAAACACCTAACCATTCCCTCAGCACACAAACAGGCTCCAGCTGAGAGAGAAGAGGCACAGAGTGCTGAGAGGCTGCAGGAGGCCAGACAAGGGAAGAGGCACCAAGCTACAAAGCACAAAGTTTGAGCTCTTTAAAAAATTTTTATATATATATATATATTCACATCTGTATGTGAAGGTACATGACGCTCACCTTTTTGGAGAAAGGCAGCACCACAGTGTGCTGGGAAGGTAGAAATGTAGAACATGGTCTAACCAGATGCATATCTGACAGATCATCAGCGCTGGGTTATGTTCCCCAGCTGCCCTGGCAGCGACATCCAAGGAGAGGACAGATGGCAGCTCCACAGAGCAGCGTTATGACCATGACTGGTGTCTTTCTTCTAGATGAGGCTCTCATGCTGCAGCTTACAGCAGTCACCAAAGGAGGTGGTGATAAGTGGCCACTGTCTGGCCCAGAGGCATTGGGGTGCCAAGCGGAAGGGAGAAAGAGTCACGGCTTCCATCTCTATGCCATTTGCACTGACCCAATTGTGTCAGCCCTGCTTGTCAGCCCATCTGTCATGGGGCTGGTTCCTGCTGGGGCCTCAGGACCTGTGAAGGTAGCTGCACATGTTAGACTATTTATCTTCTCAGGTTGCTGGGACAAGGGGTCTGACAGCCTTATTAGTTATCCCACAAAGCAGAGCCCTAACACATCCTTAGAGAGGACAGGAAATAACCCCAGGGAAGAGGGGAACACCACAAGCCACATGCCTCCCAACTCCCCAGGCCTCAGAGGAAGGCAAAGCAGCAGCACAGCCTGAACACTGAAATCTTTGCAAGAAATACATGGAAAAAAGCCCTGAAAGCTGAAGCTTCCACTCATCTGACATCTTTCCTTAGCCAGCTTTCCATAGGTAAGTTGTGATTGCTAGTGGGCAGGGATCATCCTCACTTTTTGCACTAACCTTTCAAAGCTTTGTCCGGGGATGTGCCCAAGATGGGAGGTAGGACAGCAACATTTTAATACTACATGCTCCAGCTCCAGAGCTCTTTCAGGAAGAGACACAGGCCCAACACCCATTTGTGCTAGGATCAAGACAATGGTATGCCTTTGCTGGACTGGTATCATGGAGATCTAGA
The DNA here is from genome assembly GCA_026283785.1 of Coracopsis vasa. Classification (NCBI taxonomy): domain Eukaryota; kingdom Metazoa; phylum Chordata; class Aves; order Psittaciformes; family Psittacidae; genus Coracopsis; species Coracopsis vasa. Next base: position 77,439 of record JANHGB010055166.1, read on the forward strand.
CTATTCCTGCACCACCCTCAACTAATCATACAGTCTTCAAGAGGCACATTGCTTCAGGAACCAGCCAGCTACCCACACGTGGCTTTTGAGAAAGAGGAAGAAATATTACTCTGACAGCCCAAAGAAAGAAGTCATTCATACCTATGTGATGCCCACATGTCCTGGAAGCAGCAGGTAGGGACCTGCATCTCTACACCACAGCAGAACCAGGATGCATACAATGGCTCACCAAAGCACTGAAAGCACCAGGCACAGCAGTTGGGTGAGTAAGAAAAACAACGTCCTACTAGACCTCAAGACACATCAGTGGGAAGAGTTGCTTCAGCAGAATAGCAAAGAAGTGCCCTGCTCCCAAAGCTGCCAAAACAGTGCTCCTTCAACCAGTACAAGTGTTTCCAAGTGATACACATACACCCAGGCTGTGAATCAAGGCAGCTCTTGTATATGCTGGCTTTTGGGTAGGAATGTCCACGTGCACGATTATAAGCCAGTCAGCCACTGTCACCCAAGGCTGCCCACCTGCCCTGCCAACATCTCCATCAGGGCAGGAACCCAGCCAGCACTAGGTCCAGGATCCACCCCAGCTGCTCAGGACACAGCCAGAAGCCAGAAACCAAGCAAAGGCTTAGTAAAATGGAGTGTGCTGTAGGTGGGGAGGAGGGAAGACAGCTCTTTAAGCAAGTCATTTCAATTGCCTTGAGAAAACAGGTTGTTAAAATGATGGAAATAAATGAGTTGTTTGAGCAGCCTCAGAAATGCTTTCAGAGAAATCTTTCAGGTAAGAACACTGATTGCAAATACTTATTAACTGCTCCCTCATTACCAAAGAGATGTGATACATATGTTTACATATTTTGATGCATTTTTATTAATCCTACTTACTGTTTAATTCTCTAAACCTGCACAGAACTGTCACTAAGCAACCCCCTAAACACAGCCTCAACTTCTGCACAGGCAGGCTTGGGTACTGGAGAAGTCACTCGAGCATCTGCCTGTACCAAGGAACACATGTCACCAGTGTTAGACCTGAAATGGCTCTTTTGATTGCAGCCCCCCCCAGAAAGAAGGATCTTACTTTAGATGATGCATGGGAGGGTCATTTACCCACCTTTGTCCACTCATGACAGCACCATCCAGGAGACCATAGGTCCCTCTAATTCAGCCTCCTGTCTCCAACAGCAACCAAGCTTGATGCTAATGGAAAGAATTGAACAGAAGGTGGAACACGGAGGTGTTTTCCCAGGACATTTCTCCAGCTCCTAGCAGCCCAGCACTTAAAAACTCTCAAGCTATAAATCACTCCAGGGCTGTGTTTAAACCCATCATCAAGAGTTATCTGCCATGAAATTTCCAAATTCCTTTTTAAATGTTCATGATATTTGTTTAGACTTCACAACATCCCAGGAAAGTTTACAGGGCTGAATGAGTCCCTACCCTACCCTCCCCCCCCCATTTCCCAGCATGTAGTGCTGTTTGGTTTAAACCTGCAGCCCACTGTTTTTGGTGGGGAGCCCCAGCTTCTTGCCCTGCAGGAAGCAACTGCCTCCTAATCAGCTTCTTGGGTGATTTTATAGGTGTGTCTCAAGTCCTCCTCATTCATGTCTTTTTCAAGCTGGTGAGTCCCTATCTAGACTATCCTCAGATGGAAGCTGCAACACCATCAACTTACATAAAGCACAGCTCCCTGATCCAGCCAACATCATCTCCAGCAGCAATGTCAGCGTGAGTGATGCACTGTGCTGGGACAAGGGTTCTCCTCTGGGGCTCCTCACTGGAGCTGTTCTTCCAATGGAGAACCTGAAGGTCTGTTTATTTTAAGCAAGGCTTGAGAGATGCACAGGCAGAGGATGGGTGAGGAGGTTCCCTGCCCCCACATGATCGCACAGCCTGCCACAGGCCACTGCCTCAAGAAGAGACAAGATCTTCCTCTGAGGAGGGCCATGCTGGAGGGATGCACAGACTGTCACCTCCTGGCTACTTGGTCAGGGGGTTCTGTCCAAAGCAGAGGCATCACGCTGACAGACAGATCCCTGCAGGCTTCCACAGCCTCCGTCACTCCACTGGAAGCAAAGGGTCCCGCCAGCCCTCCTTCCAGTAATCCTGCCCAAGGACTGCAGCGTCCCAACTAGTAAGCGCCCTCTGAACACACAAGAAGCATGTGGTCTGCAAACTGCACCTGCCACAGAGATCACAGTCGGTCCAAACACATTTTATTTTCAAAAGGAGCAAAATACTGCTGAAAACCTGGTGTGCTGCCGAGCCATGGATTCTTCATCAGCAGCACCTCGCCTTTACAGTGCACACAGCACCTTTAGAGTGCACACACTTGCGCTTGCAAGAGAAAATGGGAAATACCCTCTCTCCACGTATAGCTGTTACAAAGTGCTTCATCAGAATGGTAAATCCAGCAGGGCCCAAAGCAGACAGGCTCACAGGTACAAACTGACAGGCATGGCATACCTGATGGCCTTCATTCCCTGGCAAACCTAAAAGAAGACCAGTTGCAGCTCTCTATACAGCACGGACATTGTCTTGGTGTCACAATTTTCATACCATTAGAGCAAAGATGATGGGTCACAGAAACCAGATGTGTTTTGCTACTGAGCTTTAGGCCCTCAGCATCTCTGCAGAGGCTCAAAATGGAATGTAACCCTTTTCCACAAAAGCCAGTCCTCGCATCACTTGTGCATGAAACCCAGGTTCACTTCCCAGCCACACACCCTCTGCAGACACCTCCACCAGATGGGACAACACACTAGCCCCAGAACACCATACCTTGTTTAGTTCAATCCTAATCCAGTGCCAGCAAAGCTCACCGAGAAGTATAACAAAGCATCTCTTTCACCAGAACCCAAGTAGAGCCTGCACACTCAAAGCTTTGAACTTGCCTATATAGCTCATGCAGCATTTCCACTGCAGAGAGAACACAGCAGCAAGACTTCACGCACTGACTTTACTCCCCCCCTCACTGCAGCTGTGTGGTCCCAGGGGCCTTAATTAACCAGCATGTATTCTTGCAGGGAGCTGCTCTATAGGAACATTTACATGTTCAACTCCTTTGGACAAGTTCAGAGGCAGGCAGCTAATCCTCTCCCAGGTCTCAATGTCATATCAATTTCCTGTTCGAAGCTGAGCTCTCTCCATCAGGGTTTTTAAACTAATGAGATGTACCGAGGACTTCAACTCTGGGAATATCAAATGCAGAAGGATTCAATTTCATTCGATTTTCATGTGATCTTCCCTTTGTAATTAACACCATACAGTATGCAACATCTCTTCATCCTACCATTAGATACAATCTCTGCTGAAGACAAACATGTCAAGAAAGGTGACACATCACCCTACACTGCCAAAACCTTCGAACAGTTTGAGGTTTTTTTCTTTTTATCCCCTCTGCAAATATAATCCACATCCTCAAGGTAATATTCAGAGCTTTAAATCTCCAAGAGCAGTGGCATATGTCCCTCAGGGCTCACAGGTACAGCAGCCCCTCTTGTTTTTTACTCACATGGATTATTCTCTGACACATTGGTGCATGGACACAGGCTCAGAGAACACTTTGTAGGCTTGTATTTCCTACCATCATTAGAGGGCTAAGGATCCCCAGTGTGTCTGAGCAAAGATTAGGAATTGTGAAACCATTCTGCATCTTTCCCAAAGGCAGCCCTAGTCTTCCTGCCATGGCGAATGTGCCTTTTCCTCTTACTTCTGCCACAACTCTCCCAAGGCCATGCTAACCACATTGCAGAACTGATTAGCCAGTTCCCTGAGCACATGATACTCCTACACCAGCCATGCTCTTCTGTGAGTTTTTGGGTAGCTGGAGGGAAGAATCAGCCTTCTGATCTGTTCATACCTTGCTTACTGTAAAAGGAAGCCAGTTTGACCAGGGCTGCCAGACATGGTGATAAGAATTAACACACAGCCATTGGCTCCCACCTTTGGATTTAATCCGTAAGCATTAAATGAAGGAGGTGAGCAACTTTGCAGAATGCAGGTAGACTTTAGGCCCTGAAGGCTTTCTACACTGCTAAGACATAGCTGCCTGCAGCGGCCATAAGCTTGGAGAAGGACACAAGCCACTACCCATCCTTTTTTAGACCTAAATGAGCTCAGCTGTGCCACATCTGGCAGGATCCGCAGGAAAGGCAATGCTCCTTTTGATCAGAGGATTTTGGAACGGTCCCTCTGTGTAGCAAATGTCTGCACAGCAATATAGCATGATGCGAAAACCTGGTCAAGGGGCAATTCCTACAGGCACTGGTATATGAAGGCTTTTAGGAAGGATGTATTTTAATGCCCATTACTATAATCAGACACTGCCAACTTCCCATGGCCCTGATCCAACAGAAATCTATGCAGAAGGACTTTCCTTCAACCTCTATGGCAAGGGAACACCCAAGGTAGGAAGGGAAGAAGATACTGCTTTAAGCAAAAGCAGAGCAAGTGAAGTCTGTTCTACTCCAGGAGTGAAGCAGATTCTTCTCCAGAGATAAGAAAATAAGAGCCAACAACTATCTACCACATACAGCTTAACCCTGGGTTCTCATTTCAGGAGCCACATAAGGGCTCAGAGCAAGATCTGGGGTTCTCTCTCCATGTTAATCTTTTGAAGAACAACTTTGCTGCCATTCAGACACAGATATTAAATATACACTGATTAAAGGCAGCATGCACTGTGTAATATATTCCAGACTAGTATGTAAAAAGCCTCATTTTTCCAAACCCAACTGTTTTATTTACAAGATCTCAGTTGTAATCCTGACTTTTCCACACAGGGCAGCAGAATCTGGAAGGGACTTGCTTGGATTAATTCGGCAAAAGCTCGCTTCCTGCAGACTCAAATTTATGCTCTACCCTTGTGCATATAACAGCCACCATCCCATTCCTTACAGCGATTCCCACCCACTACCAGCAGCCCAAAGAGACCATTTTAATAGATGTTGCATTGCATCTGCCCATGCCCCAATCCCAGCTCAGAGCCTTACAGAACATTAGGTTCCATTAACCAGACCATTTGCCACCTGAAGTTGCAACCAACAAACTCTTCCATACCTGCAGCACCCAAAACATCCTTGTAAATCCCTCCCCTGCTGATGCTCATGCTGCTGTGCAGAGCCAGCTTCAGAAAAGCCAGTCTCATACTGCTGCGCCAGGAACCTGCAAGTTCAAAGTCCTGAGCAGCACCTCAAAGCAGAGTTCATGAACACTTTATTATCACTCTATCACGGAGTTCCCCGCACTGCCCAGCAGCTCCAAATGAGCTCTCCACAGCCATGACACCACCACAGGACCACCAAGGTTTCATTAATATTCATGACCATTAACACTCGAGCAAGCAATGAAAGCTTGCTTTCTACAGCATATCATTAAGCGAGGTGAAACAAGTGACCTTTTAAGACCAGCTGCGTCACAGATATCACCAGGAGCTGAAGGGACAGAGACAGGGTCATCACCCAGCCCTTCTTCCAATAAATAACAGTTCTAATGAGCATGGCCTTGCCATGCCCAGCGGGACTCACATGAGACTGAAAGCATCTGGGAAGCGGATGCCTGAACTGCAGAGCCAGGCAAGGCAGTGCCTTCTTGCAGCAGCCCTTCCCAAGAGGCTGGGCAGCCAGTTGTGCCATGCAGTGGGAAGGGAGGGAGCAAAGATCTCACCAGCAGATCAGGTGTGTGATTCTGAAATAAATCATGGTGTTAGGGCACAGTTAGTCCAGCTTAGTGGAAACACACACCTCCCTTTAGAAGCTGGTAGCATTTAGGAGCATCTCAGAGCTTCCTCGAAGCATGCCAGCTCAGAGTATTTAGCAGAGAGCTCCCCCAGGCAGCAGTTACAACACTCCATATAGCAGACTTGATCTCGAATTACAGACCCTAATTGCTGCTATCAGTCAGAGTAACAATTAGCATCAGGTTTATGCATTTCCAGTGCTCTCAGGAGAGGATGCAGAAGGAAAAGAGAGCCTTAGCCCCAGTTTACCTCGAGTTCACTGGGAGGCCACAAGAAACTCAGGCAAACTTCACAGGCACCCAGGTTACCCAGGATATTCACCACCTCTGAAACAACCAAAGCCGCACAGAGAAAAGCTCCTCCAACCTTCCTAGTCCAAGCAACCAGCCACCCCACCTCTATATTTCCATAGAAATAAGCTAATAGAAGATCACATCTCATCAAAATCAAGATGCCCTCCTTGCTGTGAGAAGCCACCATCATCCATAGTCTCTCCTCTTTTTTTTTTAGCTCTTCCATTGAAGACTGATACCCAAGTCACACACATCATATGTGCATCAGACAAGGTTGATTCAGCCTCTTCATTCTTCTATGACTCTGGATCTCCACAACCCCATGATACTGAGACTGAATAGTGCAACAGGCCACATGCAAGCAAGGAAACTCCTGTACCCCCACATCCATGGCTGCACACTGAGCTGCCTGTAAGGGGCTTTGCAGCATGCTATTTCAGAAAAACTTTGCTTCCATGTTTCCTTATAACTTCTGGGGGATCAAGAATAGAGTCAGAAATTAAGGATATGCGGGGTGATCCCAAACCCACAAGATTTCTAAAAGCATTTGCCAGATCTGCAAACTTATACAAGCAGGAACTCATCTGTGCTGATCATTTCCCTCCAAAAAAGAGGTTGCCTGAGGAAGAAGACAGACCATGTTCAATCACAGAAATGTTTAATGCCCAAGGTGAGAGGTTCATACTGCTCAGCCCCTTTAAACTAACTCAAAAGACTAGAGGACAGCAAAAAACATAAAGCCAAGATGGCAAGATATTCAGCCCCACAAAAGGTTGCCCCACAAGCACTGCTGCCCAAATCATCCTACAGCTAGGACTAAGGGACATAAGGGTGTATGGGCACAGGGCTATAGTACACAGAGCTGTGAGGACACCCAGCAGGGCTACAGCCCCAGTGCAGCCTGGTGGTCCTCCTACCCACACCCAGAGGCAGAAGAATCCCAGGACTAAAAGCTCCATCCCCAGGAAACCCACTGGAATTGCGTGCTGCAATGAGCCAGACTTACCCTGTGCAGCATCCCAGGCTTGGCCAGTCACTTCCACCTGTGCATCCCTGTGAGCCAAACCAGAGGCAAGCAGCCCTGGAAGGAGGTAGAGCATGGTGAGCAGTGCTCAGGGTGTGTTTGCAGTGTCTGCCCAGCCAGAAACCCTGAGTTTGCACTGCCCTCAACAGCCTTTGTTAAAAAGCAAACAGCCCCAGCACTACAGATGCTCATGCTTCTGGAAGCATTTTAAAGTCTGACACCTACATGCTTGCTCACTGCCTCAGTGCTCATAGCACCTCCCCAGGAAGCCCGGACCTGGCCCCACAGCCCGCTGTGAGCAGGTCTTGGCCCCACAGCCCGTGATGAGTGGGCTCTGGCCCTACAGTCTGCTGCAAACAGACCTTGGCCTCTGAGCCTGTCACAATGGGGCCACAGCCACACAGCCTGCCACAAGCAGGTCTTAACCCCACAGCCCGCCACAAGCAGGTCTTGATCCCGCAGAACATCAAAAGTGGGCCCAAAGCTCACATGGTCACAAGCAGGTCTTAGCCCTACAGCCCATCACGACGAGGCCGAGCCCCACAGCCTGCGGCAAGCAGGTATCGGCCCCACCCGTTATCACAAGGAGGGCCTCAGCCCCATCGCCTGTCACGGGTGGGCCCGGTCCCCGCAGCCCTGCGGCAGGTGCCCCCAGCCGTGAGGCCACGGTTTACCTTCCGCACGGAGAAGTGGCGATGAAACACTCCCCGACTCCGCCTCCGACGAAGGGGCGGGTGTACATTAACATGGAGCGCGTTGCGCGCTGGGTAGCGCTGTGCTCACCCTGAGCTGGAAGCGCAGGCTGCCGCCGGTGCATATATAACAGCGGCGGGGCGGGTTGGTGCGTCCGGGGGAAGCTCACCGCCGAGGCCACGCACTGGGTGCGCGTCACCCCGGCCCCGCCTCGGGGAAGGTCTGAGAGAAGGGCCGCCCGCGGCTCTAGCAGAGCCCCGCCCGCGACGGGCGGGTGAGCCACCAGAAAGGGGGGGCGCCGAGAGGGCCGGCCTGGGCAGGAGAAAC
>JANHGB010055174.1:0-21041 GCA_026283785.1 Coracopsis vasa
GGTTGGACAGAGCCTTGGGTGACATGGTTTAGTGTGAGGTGTCCCTGCCCATGGCAGGGGGGTTGGAACTGGATGATATTGAGGTCCTTTCCAACCCTAACTCTTCTATGATTCCATTCTATGACAGATGCATTGAACACTCATGTAACTCAGTCTTCTGAGTGTCATGACACTCATGGCTGTGCACTTCAAATAAGTACCAGCAGGTAAGCATTAAAGGTTTCTCAATTTCCTCAACTACACAGACCACATCCATAGATTTTGCTGTTGGAGATGACTCCTGCTAATCTCATGGAAAATAAAGCCATTCCTTGCAGTCTCCAGCCTTCACCAAAAGTAGAACAAACCAATAGGTGAATCTAATAAATATATTAGAAGATGTATTAACTAGATCAGACATAGTCCAGGACACATCTGTTTGTATAAGAAAAATAAGCTTAAATTTTGTCTTAAAAATAGAAATCCTAAGACATGGTCATACCCAGATATGGAACGAAAACTGATGCTTTTTTTGGAAGATAACATTGCATTTAAAAGAAAAGTTGAACTCATTAGATCCTCATTTTAGATATAAAACTTACAGAGCGAAAGAAATAGTGCCTGTCATCCCAAAGCAATACACTAGCTTGAACTAATGAAAAAAACCCAGAAAGATGGAATTCACACCAAACTGCCATTGTGGAAAGAGCTATTTGCTATCTTGGACACACCAGTAAAGTGGAAAATTCAAACAAGACTCATTTTTCCAGCTTTTCTCCTTTTATAACCACCGAAAAAGCACAGGGCTTAGATCTCAGAAGAGCAGTAACATCTGGATTCACTATGCCTGACTTCATATATTGCTTTTACCACTGAAAAGGCAAAAAAAGACTAGACATTTCATAAAATGATTCTCAGCCATCAGGACTTGTTGGATCCTAGATTTGTTGAAACATATGGTGTAACAGCACCTCCCAAACAGAGGTATTTATTAAAGAAAACAGCTATAAATATAGATCCAAATAAACAACTTTCAGTGTGAAAAGCTCCCCAGCTCTGCCTCCTTTGTTTACCCATGCTAGCTTTTGCCTTAGATCACTGGATACCAGAGATAACTAAGGGCTTAATGTTAATGCAGATTGATATAGAGCACCATTTTTGTTTGCTTAAAACTGACTTTATACTTCCTCCTATTACTGACTGCTCTGGCTCCCCTTTTCCAGTCTTTGGCCATTATATCATGATCCCAAAGTTACTCTCAATGTGCTGAATATTCTTCTCAAACTTAATCCATTTCACTTAAAAAAACCCAAGCAAAGCAAAAAATAACCACCTGAGAACCAAAAACCTTGCTTATTCCAAAGGGGATAATGAGAAGGAGGGACAGACTAACTGCTGGCATGGGTAATGGCTTAGAGAGATCTGGTCAATGAACAGACATGGCATGAGAACTAAGGTGGGCACCCCAACTGGTTGACCCAAAACTGGACTGAAATGGACTGAAACATCTAGGGAATAACTACTGAAATCCTAAATTTATAGTCTCAATTGCTGATTTGCATTAAAAAGGTAGTGGATTAAACTGCTGGGGTTCGGCAATGAAAGCACAGGGTCAGGCCTGGGGAATTTGATCTTTTTGGTCTCCTTAGTCCCATCCACCAGCCAGAATCAAATCATGCAGAGAAGCAGCTTGTTCTGTAAGGGATTTGCCATGAGTTTTGCATATTTCACTTGCCAGTTTTGTGAACCAATATAAGCGACACTGCAATGTTTCCCTGCTGTACTGGGAGCAGGGGAGGGAATACTGCTAAGGCCTGAGCTGCTCTGAAAACAGATATGTCCAATACTACAAACAATGCAAAATGTATATTTGTAACCCAACTTCATCATCAAACCCAGTTTTACATGCATTTTGTGCAAATTCAACCAAAGGATTGGGAGTAAGGTGCTTGCCTTACCACAGCAGCCTGACTGCAGTCCCATGACAGCATTGCAGCAAGCCAGAGTAATTGTGACTTAGTCTTATCATAGCAACCAAATTCTTATTTATTTTGCTAAAATGAGATTGGGTTTGGAAGGATTGGACACCTGCCACTTTCTCTGTCCCTCCCTTATTGCCCATCTGCAGCTGACAGAAGTGTTAAAGTATACAAATAGCAGAGGGAAGAAAAGCAGCAAAAGCAGAGCAGCAGAGCTTTTCTTTGATTTGCATAGTCACTCCAGACATAAATTCAGCAACAAGCACAGATTTTCTCTCTCTTATGGTTTCCCCTACTCTTTTGTATTATTCCTAAAGTTCTGTACTATTGGCTTTTTCCCAAAAAAGGAAGTTAATCCTAGAGAAAGGGACTCTCTCAAAGAATCACAGAATTGTTAGGGTTGGAAGGGACCTCTGGAGATCAGAGTCCAATCACCCTGCCAAGGCAGGGCCACCTAGAGCAGGTTACACAGAAACATGTCCAGGTGGGACTCTCATCCTTGATATCAAGGGTATCTCGATGGTTTCAACCTTTAATGCAATGTGGACATCAGTATTAGCTTCACACACAGGTATAGGAGAGCTGTGATATAGAGCTGCAAAATCCCAAATGCCCAGATCAAATGAACACTTACTCTTTAATTCATAAGGATGTGGATGTAAAGCAGAAAAACCTCAGGCCCTCTGCAGACAAGCTGTGAGTTTAGGGCTCATGAGAAAAAAGATCAAATACCACCTCTTCTCACCTAACATGTGAACTACAGCATCTTAATTTAGCCCTCCCAATCTAGCTGGAAGCTGCATCTCTCTACACTTGCTCCATTATAAGGAGTAACAAAGTGAGACTGAATCTGCTCTTTATTTTATATGCAGACAGCTCTGACTAAACAACAATTTTACTTTTTTACCTTGTTTTTAGAGTAAAACCAGGAAATACACATAGCTTTTCTCTTCTTGGAAGACTGAGACTGGCAGTTAGGGCACTCCCATGGACTGTGGGATGCTGCCACACAGTGCAAGGATTTTAACTAGATGCTCAAATGGATGCTCTGTTCAGTGGGCTATCAATTACTGATACAATGGGATATCGACTACTCAAGTGGGTCTCTCCTAACTTCCTTCATCCCCATTTAGAAAAAGCAAATAGGGTTTATTTCACTGTTATTTATCACCACAACAGGAAACAAGTCCAAAGTTAAGTCCCCAACGTACATTAAAAGATCTGCTAAATTCAGCTTGTGGTCTCTTACTGCTAGCACTCACACGATGAATAATTGAAGGCTGCTCCTGCCGCAGAGGACAGTACTCCATCATGGGTGGTCTGTCCAGCCTACACTGTGCTTTGCAGTTGTAGTTTTTAATCTGTTTTGCATTCTTAGAACAACTCAGTGCATTGGTTTACTAAAAGCAATGTGACCATTTAGACATCAGGAAGCTAAACCATCTTAAATACTTGTTATTACAAAATAGCTAATGAGTCTGGAGTACATTGACTACGAAACCAGTTTCCCAGGTGACTTAACCCCTAAATGTTTCATATACTGAAATCTTTTGTATTATGACTGTTATGATCTGATTCTGTGAGCTCTAGAAGAGATGGCATTGAGTATGGGTGGGCAGAACAGGACACTGGAGAGTTCAAGAATAGGATATGCACAACTTTCCTATTTCTTTGCCTGCTTTCACATATTAAATCTGTTTGGATCTTAAGCTCAGCTCCCCCACTCTGTCCCTAAAGCAGATAAAGTGACCTCTGTGATCTCAAGAGTCTTATAACTAGAGCAGAGCTTGAAAATCTCTCACTAAGCCTGACCCAGAGCCTCAGAAACAGTCCATATAAACTTTTATACCTCATCCTGCCATTTCAGTACTTTCACTATGGCTTTTAGTTACCGGTCTTAGTCAGAACTAGCTCCAGCAAGGCTCAGCCCTAGACATAGTCCTTTGCAGATCTGAAATCTCAACTGAGCACTTGCTTCCTTTGTCCCCTTATTTTGATTTTTAAATAGTTGCTCCAAATATAGCCATACCTACAGAAACACACATTTAACCTAACTGAGGACTAGTCCCAGCAGTGCCTGTTAAACCTGACAATCCAGATGCAGCCTGGTCTAGAAAGTCCCTAACTTGATGATTGTTAGAAGCTAAAGAGCAGTTCAGGGGAGCTCTTGCTGCTCTTCTCTCAGCATTTAAGGGCCGCTGTAGACAATAAAGATAATCATACCCCATCTGAGAGAATGATGACTTTGTCTCATCATCAGACATATCTTTGGAGGACAGGACTGTCTTTTTGATCTGTACCTTGTTTTGTGTCTTCTGTACTCAGTGTCAAGAAACAGATGAAATTCTCACAGTGGTGGTGTGAAAATTACATTTTTCCATCCTCCTAGGACAAAGAAGAGGCAAAAGCCTCCTTGGCATTCCTAAGATCTGCCCCAGATCTGAATATTTCCCTTTTTAACAACTGGAATGAAATCACATTTACAGATTTTCTTACCATACAAGTCACTGCGATTCCCCCATTAAACAATCATAAAGAAAATAGAAAAGAAGCTTAAACACATCAGCAAAATAAACACGCTAGTTACTGAAAAGCCCAGAATCTCATCATCTCCAGCTCTTGCAAGCTAAGCTGAGTGCACAGAACTACGACAGCATCCTCCTGGCACATTGTTTAAGGCCCAAAGAAACCAGGAAGCAGTTGTGCAAGCTCTGGAAAGGTACCTACTGTCTGGCTGAAGCTGAGAATCTCTTTGGTAGACACCTCTCACACAAAATCTCCAGGCGCTTCATCAAGATCTACACATGGAACACAGCCTGCCACGCTCTGATGATAACCAGAACCACACAGAACAACAGCTGTCTTCAAATTCATCACACAAAGAACCTTCTGTTGAGATAATTTCTTCAACTCTATTTATTACCAACCTTTCCTTGAGAATTCTGCCATAAAAAGGCTGAAGCACGGTGTTTGTGCTCCTGGACGTCTCTTTATGGCAAAAAGTTCTTATTTAAGTGACTTGCCCACAACAAAGACAAACATCATGTTCAGCTGGACTTCTTCTGATAGCCAGATCCCTGGAAGGCCCAATCCTTTTTCCTAACTGTGACAGCTATCCCTGTGTAGGAATTTAGATCAATTCTTGATTAAATGTTGAACACAGGTGTCAAGCATATTGGAGATAGTTTGTCCATCTTTGGCAAATGAAGTTCAATGTTATATATGCAATGCACTGATTTTTTTGTTCAGGTATTCTTTCCACCAAAACCACAGTTAAGACCCTCATGTACTCAGCACACAAACTGTTCTATGCTTTTATACCCTGGAAATATCTAATTCTTTAGTCAGGGAGCCCTTCTACACAATTATGGTAGAATGCAGTATTTTCTTCCCCACCCACTACAGAAATAATCTTTTGGCCCGTGGCACCAAATCCACTTGCTCCTCTGCATTTTGTAGTGTTTCTAAAACTGTATTTATTACAGCTATGAAATTGATTTTGTGCCTTACAACTACTGCTGGGTTTGCCACTCACTATGCCTAGTCATCATTTAGGACGTCAAGTACTCTCTATCTAGAGCTAAAAATATGAATACAGATAAGACATGCCATTCTAACAATGGCAAACCAGTGATGAATTGAAGGCAAAACTCATCACAAAACAGGCAGCCTTGCTACAAGACCTCACAGCAGAACAAGGAAATACATAACTTCCAAAGCAAATTTGCACATTTATTTTTAATCCTTTTAATATCACCTGCTTGGCACGTTACAACTGCTATGTATAAGCAAAGCATCATGGCAAATAAACTCCTATTTCCCAATAATACAAGTAGTCCTTCTAAGGCTGGTAGGCATATTCAAGAGAGGTTAATACTAACCTGGTGAAAAAAGGTAACTATCTGCAATGTCTTTCCTTATGCAAAGCTTCAGGCAAAAGAGTAAACTCATCTCTGCTTTATCTCAGAGGTGAAACTGTTCCTAGTGAAGCTGGATTAAATGTTAAGCCTTGGTTTTCTGTTCAGTTCACATAGACGCCACTATTGGAGGTCAGACATTTCACAGTCAACCATTACGTCACCAAAAGTTTCAGATGCTGCTAATGGGCACTTTAGGGAACTGCCAAGAACCATTCAAGGAACTTCCCACCTCCTACCCCCAGACATCATGTCTAAAGCCCAAAAGTAATTTTCTTACAATTACTATTTTATAAGTTCAGGTCTTTTCAATCATGTAATGGTGTTGTGGGTTTAAAAGAGGAAATAAAAAAGAGAAAAGACAGCTGAGTTCTTCCCATCCCTCTCAAACTGTCACAAGTTTCAAAAAAATTAGGGTTTAAAGGTGGAAGGGAAAAATCAATTAAGGTACCAAGACCTAGAAACAAGATTCAGACTGCACTTACTGCAGCAGAAGCTGTATGCGCTAGCAGAGCTTTTAAACCAGCAGAACTTTCAATATTACCGACTCTTAGGAGAGAAACAAATAATTGAGGGTTAAACTTAGAGGTAAACAACAAATTTACTTTTGTGCAGTACCAAAGCCGTCTACAATTCTTAAGCTTTTGCATTCTGTAACAGCACGGGTTCCTTAAATCTGATTTTTTAGAGCAGAATGACATGCAGATATACTGTTATATAAATTAAAAACCAAGCCACCACAGTTCTTTTACTGCAAAGAGCATTTCGATATTGTAGAATTTTGTTCTTTGCTTCCCCCAATGTAAGAACAACTCGATCTTCCTTCTCCTACAGGCACTAGATTCAGACAAATGTAGTCCTGAGTGATTTTACGCCCATAAGTAAGTTTTCAGCAACTAAAATTAACCTATAAGATAGAAATATCTTGCTTTCTACTCTAATGTCTTTACAGGAAGTAGCAAGTAGACTTTAGATCTCTACCAGTGTGCAAAACCAATCAAAACCACCAACACACTGAAAACCACATTCTTGGGATTACATTGAGTAGTGACAGCATCTACTATAGAGTTTATGGATGATTCTCTCTGTGATGCAGGAAACTAATTTTGCCACCTTGACATGAGATTTTTGGCTTATTTTTCGCAGCACACACTAAATAGAAAGTCATACAAGATGGTGTATTTAAATCTGTACTACTTCAAGAGACTTTCATTATGGGTTCCTCTACATACAAGTTTTTTAGCCATTGTTATGACCAAACTATGAACATTGAATTGACCAGCTCACTCAAACTATTTGTTGTAGTTTGCTTAAAATGTTAACTTTATCTTGAACTTAAGAACTGTAACACAATCTTGAAGCAATTGCTTAGAACAATTGAGCCATGCCATAATGTATTTTTCTCAATAAATAACCCCACTATCTTAAACATGAGCCAGGCATTAGAGAAAGGTATGTGTTGCTACTCATTGATTACATCTCTTCATAACTTGTTTCCACCTCATACACAGATCCAAACGGAGACAGTCCAGAAATGGTGTTTCTTTAGTGTGTAAAATCCATGACCAACCTCAGAAATTTTGTACTGTATCTATTCCCTAGTATATACTATACTAAACATCAGCAATCATGTCACACACACACTATTCTTGTACAGGAGCAAAATCTCTGGCCCACATAGAGAAAGACTGGAGTGACATCTGCTGTTATGCTTGCAACTTTAGGAACAGGATTTTTGTCATTTAGCAGCCATTTTGATTAAACAGATGCAATGGATCTTCTTAACACCCCAAACCAGGACATGTGCACTCACATTCCTCTCAGAATGCTGTTAGTAAGTTGAACACTGATATAAAGAAGTCCTTGAAGCGATTTTACATTCATGGAGACATCAAGTGCATACAAATTCTCTTATTTGACAGTATTTCAGTAGTCAAGGAAGCGTTTTGCTCAGCAATTTTCATTATTAAAAATTCAAACTAATTTCTCTGCTGCTTTGGTTTGGAGATGAATACTTTATTTGGAGAGGCCCACACCATACCAATTAAAAAAACAGAGAAAACTAAATTATTCAGTGCAGGGTTCAAGTATTCCACTTTCTTAGTGTTTTGTATTATATTCTTCTAATTACCAACACATATAAACCAGTTAATTTCCAAGGTAAGAGACAGCAGGGACATCTACAACTGTTTTAACTACTGCCTGATTAATCACGTTTCAGCTGAGTTTCAATTAGGAGTGTCCCCAGCTGCAGAACATTAATGCATTTGAGTGGCCAAACCAAACACTTCAGTGCCTGTGCAGAATACTGGAAAAGCATAATTTATGGACAAATTTCATGTTTACAAGTAAAGCATCACAACAGGATAGTTCAAGACCCAATTCAGCAGACACCTGCGCCAAACACAAAGCATTGAAGACAGTGCAATGCTTATCACAGAACTACATGACACTTCAGTGATACAGGGACAGGCAGTTTCACAAGATGCTTTCTAGGATCATGATTTTAAATTCCCCAAAAGAATTTAGGTACAAAACACAAATCTAATCTCCCTTCTCTTACCTCTGGCTAACCTCAACAAAGAAGTAAAAACAGGAGTCCAGAGTTAAGGCAGGTAAAACCAAGTGAAGAATTTGTCCTGTCTTTGTTAGTTGCAGAAGAAACACTTGGTTGCTTAAAAATGAAGTAATGGAAACCAAAAAGGACAAAAAAAAAAAGGTTGGCATAGACAACTGGCCACAGAACACACTCCCCTGTTTAGCAGGCACCATGCTGGTGCAAAGTTAAGTACACAAAAACTCACTTTTTGGAGTCATCTCATGGGTTGCAACACTTCCATGATGACAGAAGGGCCGTGGGTCAATCCTCTGCTTGTATCACATATACGCTTGTATCCTCAGACTGCGCTTAAGGAGGCTTTTATGGGTGTGAGTAGATGGTCTTCGCATTTAAACTCCAGCCAGGGAGCCCCACATGAAGCAATTCTTGCACCATTCCCCTTCTCAAAGATACTGGGAAGGCATTTCAGCCTCCCCAAAAAGTGCCCATTTCAGGAAGCTCCTCAGCCCTCAAGCACACCTTCAAACCCTTGTTTCTCTACACGTAGGTCCCAGCGATCCACCTCTTAAGGAAACATGCCACCCTGCACACCTGCCTTAGATAACAGCCATCAGCAACACCTTTACACCATCCACATCCAATAGAAGTTGGGTTTCTTTGCCCTGCCTTTGTTTTTTACAGCTGGTTCATCTCCATTTCTCCCTCCTGAGGCACTCACTACACAAGGAAAATCTTTTTCCCAGCTCCTCCTCCAGGATTATAGGCTTTGATAGCATTTCTAGTGCTCTTCCTTGGCCCTTTCACCCACCAGGTTTGTTTAAAATCAGCAATTTTCCCATACCTTCAAGAACAGCATCCTGCAAGATATCATAGGGGTGTCAGCAGGAGGGGCTGGGCAGCCTCTGTAGGGACATGCTGGCACATGCAGCTGCACTACAGGGCACCTCTGCGTAAAAAGATTTAAGGACAAAATGCCACTCAGCAGTGAGGAATGAGAGAGGAAAATGTGAGAAACATGGAGAGGGAGGAAGTTTATCTTGATCCAGGAGGTTTTTCATCCTATTTTTCCCTTGGTCCTGTTGAGGCAGTGTACTGGGTTCAGCCGTAACAGCAAGCAAGCAACTGGGTAAGCAACATGGACAACCCACAGAGATTCACCTGCAAAAGCACACTCGTAATCCAATCAAATGTACCAGAAACCCTACAACAAACCCTACTACAGCTTTTGGAGTCTGCTGGCACATGAAAAAGGAGTAACAAATGAGGGTGTAATAGTTTTGCTTCTGCCACTCAAAGTCACAAAGTCTTTCAAGAGCTGGAATTACCACAGTCCCTACAATTCCCTGAAAATCACTGTCATCACCCTTGAGTACACCATCCATCAGCAGAGGATCCTGCATAGCCCCCACACAAGCAATGACTCAAAATCTTTCCAAGTCATCACCACAGATGAAAACTCATTTTCCTCCAACCTCCCATTTTTTTATCCAATACTCACCAGGTATAAGAGATCAGACTAACAATATCACAAGCCTTAAGGGAAAAGATACTAAGGATGATACTAAGAATGGTTTTTAAAGATTAAAGAGAGGCAATTCAGCTTCTCTACTTGCAAAAAGACTTAAAGGTTTAAAAAAAGAAAATTATTGATAAGGAATAGCTGTTGCATTATGCTACCACACAAATGCTTAGCTGGTGACATATAACAGTGTTATAATAAGAAGCAGTTAGTATTTAATGTGAATTTAAACTGTACCTGAAGAGAGCTGATGTTGTCAGGACAGAAAATAACAAAGGCACCAGAAATGAGCTTATAGAAGCCAGACAGTACACAGCTGTGGCCTTTCAAGCTGCATGATGAAAGCCTGAATAAAATGTTTTCATGTGCAAGAAGACTTGAAAGTTCAAAATTTATACAGAAAATTGTAGTAAGGTATGAAAATAAAGTTCTGCAGGAGGTATGTCCACAAGATATTTACATATCCTTAATGTAAATCTAGGTCAAGAATAATGGAAATCAGCACAGTTAAAGACACAAAGTGCCCAGCCCAATGGAACCTATTCTGCAATTAATTTTATTGGTGTCTGGACTAATAACACAGTGGCTCTATTACATATGCTGTGACTACATTTCTGCTTCCAGCATAAAGAATAACCCTGTGTATACTTTTGAGCTTATAATATGCATGACTAATTTGCCCAATTCAATTTATAGAGGCAGAAAGTAAAGGTATTTCTTTAATGAGAATTTAAGATCACAGTGTTACTGGCCAAAAAGTTATTTATTAGCACTGTACAACTTGCCTCTGCTGACAAGCCGGCAGAAATAACTTATATTTAAATTACTGGATGAAAGCTACTAAAATTCTTGAAATAGACATCAGAATGCAACTAGCAATCAACTACTCAAAAAGGCTGCTTGCAGAGACTATAAGCATGCTGGAGACAGTCTTTGCAACAAAAAGACTGCTGCTGCATCTTCAGAACCATAGTAAAGGCAAATCCAGTTAAAGTTCTTCCTATGACATTGACTCATGGATATTGATTTTTCTGAAATTGAGTACTTGCATGACTCAGTTCACGTGGCACTGCTGAAAATGTGACAAATAGTGTATTTTGCTACTCAGCACAGCAAAACAAGGGCACAAGTAAAATTCAGAAGATCAGGTTTTGGGCAGGGCGAATTGTTTTGCACATGCCCTACTGCGCTTGTGATATTTCAGGCAGTATTTTTCCTTCAAGCTTTGACAACAATAAATATTCTCTTCCCTTCCCAGGACAGATCTAAAACTGTAACAGCTTAAAAATGCCCAACCCTTCTGAAAATGAAATAAAAATTTAACAAGTGTAACATTACCAATACAGGAAAGTTATGTTTCCCAAACTCCTAAATCTGTTTCTACGCTGTCTTCGAGGATTAGCATCATGTGAACATCTGGTCTGACATGCATGCAAAGCACAGACTCTGAGGACATACATGATACAGTAAGGATTGCTGAGGTCTGACAACGCTCACTTTGAGACTCAATCATTTTGGCACAGGGCTTTAAGGTCACATTTCTCTGGGTGTGTGTTCTTGAAGACATAAGGCAATAAATGAGGCTACTGTTAGCAACAGTTGCCAAAATTTCAGAGAATAAGACAATGCATCGAGGTTTAATATACAGGAAGAAAGAGGGGAGTTTTACCTAGCTGACTAGTTTAAGGAGTCTACGTGAATCCTCGCCAAAGATCCCTTACTGAAATTACTATATTTTAGTTCTGAATTATCTGCCTCTTCTTTCCTGTGCAGCAATTAGTTCTTCACTTTTCATCTGGATCTTGGAACTCTTCACCCACAAATCTCCATGCCTTAAGAAGAGTTAACAGTTCCCACTTTATAAACAGGAAAACAGACAGAAGAGAACTTCAGATATTTCTGACTTACTGTATAAATTCACAAGTCAGTAGCAGAATCAGTGAAAAGCAGATATTCTGCATTCTTTGCCAATGCCAGAATAGTAATGTTTAACTGTATGTCTACTTTAAATAGGATACAATAATAGAAATACTAAAGATCCCTAAATTAAGCAGCATTTTCAGGTCTGCTTCACTTTGAAGTTTTAAATACCAAATAGGAACTACAGTACCAAATGAATACTAAACTGAGGAACAAGTATATTATACTGGTACCTTGCTTAAATACGCTGACCTCAGCAATTACAATATCAGCACTTCTTTTTTCTCCTACTACGCCTGAAGCACTAACACAGCTCAGAAGGCTGGAGATGAATGTTCTAACTTCTTGTGTATTACCAGTAGAACTATTGAAATTTTAATAGCCTCTGAGCAATCTGTGGAAGTCAACAGACATGACTGAGGTCATGTTCAGAAAACACTTGTCTTAGTAATACTTCTGTAATGCTAATTTTTCCCACTGAACAAACTTGAAATTCCATAGGGAGCAGGAATAAAACCATAATGGCTTCGCAGAGGATTTACGCCTGGGGATATTTCATTTTGCCAACTTCAAAACACAGGTGAAAACCTACCATCTTTGCACCTAAGTTTTGCCATGAAACATGGGAGTGCAGCAAAGTTATTTTTATGTTGCTTTAAGAGTCAAAATTCTATTTACTTGTATTTTAAACAGTATCCAAAGTTCTATTCCTCCTATGTTACCCGTTAAAGATAGGGTAATACTCACCACAGAAGGTTTGGGAAAACTGTAGCATGACTGAGAACTGAACCTGAACTGTACATACGCAGCCATGCTTACAAAGCTGCATAAGCAGCTGCTTATTTATCTTCGCCAGTCACACTGGGAGATAAAAATCAGTTGTTATTAAAGCTATCTACGTGTGAAACAATCTTTGGTTCAGGTATAAATGAATTTTTACCTACTTACCAAAATTAAATTTCATTTTTTCACAATTTTCTAATGTAATTTACTTAAAACTGGGGGATGGGGGAGAATAAGAGAATCGGAGCTAACAATGGTTTTATAGGAGCTGTGAATTGACTTCCAGCTACCAAGATAAAAGAACACCAGCAATGACTTCTACTTAAATATTGTATTAATTTTCACTTCACAGCTGTAGTCACCAAACTCAGCATTTTTGCACTGCATAACAAGCTGCTATTATAGGAAGTAAAATACTCTTAATTCAACACTCCAACTTAGAGACTCATAATTAGATGAAGTAACACTGAGATTCTTCTGTGCCTTAAGATTTATGCAATCATTTGGCTTCATTATTCCAGATGTTTTCCTATGGTTCATGGTATATGGGAGGATCAAGATATGAAAGCAGCCTTTTAAGTAACCAACTTTGAACAGCCTCCATCTCAACCCTTGTAACATTCTTCCACAAATTCCCAAAGGATGCCTTATAGCACTGAAGCAATCACTTGAGGTCATAAAAAGATAAAGAACTTTTAATAACTTTTAATTTTCTCTAGTGAGAAAATTATTATTTATGCTTTTGAAATGAAAAAGTCTTTGCACAAAAGGTCTGGAAAGATCTGGTTTTAATTACATATTTCAAAACTGAGTTACACAAAACAATTCTACTGCTTATACTCAGTAAATATATTAAAAACCTACCAGACCAGGAAATAAATAAGCAGTCTAGTCTATAACAAACTCGGATGTTTTCTGGAGTAGCATGTCATCAGAAATTTGTCCCTTGTGACTGAACACAAAGAGGGAGAAGGGGCAAAGAAAATGAGTTTCAGCAAGAAACTGTAACACACCTTTTGATCTCACATGCAAGCTGAGAATGAGACAAAGTTTTGATCATTCAGTCTACAGCCTTATTTAAAGATCAAAAAAAGTGTGAACAGCTTAAAGCCCTACTTCATTAAAAGAAAAGAGGCTATGCCCAGTCAAAGAGTTAATTGAATGGTAAGTGGGACATTCTTGCAGCTCTGCTTAAATGACAGAAACATCATTATTTATAGACTGCCCTGCAGAAGACACGGTCCACTTTACAAGTCTTTTCCATACAGCCTGTCATTTCTTTACAAATCTTCTATTACCTACCTGCTACCTTAAGATCTCTAGGTTGAGCTTTTGTAACTTGCTAAATAAATTAGATATATTAATTCAAATCTCCCAGCCATTTTGAAACAGAAAGTGCATATAGTATGTGGTGACAAGAACTTTCAGAAAACTTGAAAACGAGTGGCTCAAGATACTTGCTAAGAAAAGCCTTCTTTTACCTACAAAATTAAACGCACCAGTGATAAAGTTCTGCTGCAATACAAGCTGGAATGAGTAGAGCTTTTGCTGAGACTACACAAATTCTAATCCTTAACATACGTTTTCTCAGCAAGTGAAAATGGATTCAGCAAGTCAATCCATTTTGCCCATTCCTTTGAAGATGCCACAGATCTAACAAATATCCAAAACTTTCCTTAATGCAGAAGGAATATCAAAGTGTCACTCACTCTTTTGGACATGCTAATTTGAATGCTTGTAAGTCATATGTTACTATGATTCACTGTACATACGGCTAATCATTTAACAGTTCCTAACAAAATGTTTAACACTTGAAAATGCTTAAGCATGGTAGATGAGCAATCAGAAAAGTACTTAAGGTCCAACTGATTTACATTTTCTGTCTGTGGTCCATTCTAACCATTTAAAGTATCTTAACACATCATATATTACCCATTTTCATTTAAGTATCTTGTTGTGCAATGCAATCCACAGAAGATCAGAGCTAATTTTGATCTTTGATGACATACAAGAGATCCAAAATCAGACTGGCTGTCTCCAGGGCTACTTGCAGGCCACTACACTTTGCAGCATAACAGTCCAATGTCAGGAAGTCAGCAACCTCTACTAGTGGCACTTTAGGGCAGTCCTGTATAACAGGAGAGCCAAACTGGCCCTGCAAAAGCCTCCATTTGAGATTCTCACCATTACCATTAATCCCACAGCCGCATTTTGAAACTAAATCTGACCAACTAGAGACAGGTGGAAAACCTGGTGGAACAAACCAACAGTGTCCATAAACCATGTCTGTAAGAATTTCTCCATCATCATGATTCAGAGAGCGAGCTACAGACTCCAGGGAACGGCAAAAAGCATCAGCAACCAACTGGTATTGTGTTTGAGAACAATCTATATCTTCAAAACTGCTGGTGGACAGACTGCAACTCTAAAAAACAAACCAGGAAAACAGAAAATAAGAACATGTTTTGCAGAACTAATTTTAATTAAATGTGTATCATACTATTGCCTTTCTTTTTTAAACAGATGGTTGAGTCCTAACTAATAAAGTTTTCCATGTGATTATTCCACAATAGGGAAGATTTCTAAATAAGTCAAAACTGAGTTCTGCACAATTATGTGTCAAGATAAAAATACTACACATTTTTATTTTAACACTTAGAACAAGTACTTACTATAATAGATACCTGAAGATTAACAAGTACAAATACAGTATTATCAAGTCTAAAAATATAATTAATAGTGTGTTTTAAATAGAACCCCTTGTTTTATATTGGTAGGCAGACAACAAATATGCAACATTAACCTAGAAAAGACAAGTGTTTAACTGTAGCAGTGATTATACATAAATTCCTGTTTCCTAAATATATTAAGCAGTTTTAAAAAAAACCAACTTGTCTTTTATACCTTATGTCTTATGTAGGAAGACAGGTGAGTTTCTGTACAGCCACCTCCTAATAATGCCGAAGGTTCCTTCAGTGTTAACTGTAACACATGTTCTGCAGTTTCACAAGCACGCTGAAAAAACCATATTAATTTGACATTAGACATACCATCATTAATAGGATTTTCCCCCATTGAAAAAAGCACTGGAATAGAAGTTTCAGTACTTTCTGGTACAGACTTCATAAACTAGAACTATATGTGGATATAAAGCTGTATTTTCAAAACCATGTTCACTTAATGAGAAACTGCCTTTATTTGGCCACATTCAGTATGAAAAAGCAGAAATAAACTCCCTGTATTTTACTCCTTCTTTTACAAAACAAGGTTATATATAAAAAGTCAGTCAGTCCCTATGACATTTCTAAAGCAACTATTCAATGCAAAACTAATACTTGACTACTACTGCAGACACTGCTGCTGGCCTTTTGCTGGGCAATCTTTTCTTTATGCTCTCACAGACCAAGAAATGAGACTGAAAACGTTTATACCTTGCACAGGCCTCAAGAACAAGTGAAAAATGTTTGCCTGTAAACAGCTTCCCATATTAGAATAGAGGCATTAAATGAATATGAACTCTTCAAGGGCTTTGAAATTTTGGAAACAAGTATGTTTCTGAATTGCTTTCCTGAAATTGTACACCTAAAAATCTAACTGAATTCCATTTATATACTGAAAATTCACTTTCTAAACTCACCATATTTCTCATCATTTTTTTCTATTAAAAACATTACTTTTCAAGAAAGCATTCAAGAAATTTGCCTACCTTCAATTCATCCCATGCTGTTTCATTTCTGTTACAGAGTATCAAGCTGCAGACAACTGTGTCATTTGGAATTAGATGCACAAAGTTTCTGGAAGCAATACTCTCAATGCACACGTCTTTCAAACTGCCATAACAACCAGGAGACAAGTTGTGTATGGAAGCTATTGGCTTTGAACCTGTCCAACGTAGAAAAACAAAGAAACAACACGCAATACTGTCATCACAATGGTTTTTGTTGCATTTCATACAGCATGCTCGTGGCTTTTTAAATTATATACCTTTTTCAATAACTAACATTTCAATCTAAAGAAGAAATCAAATATAGAAACCAACAAGTTTAAGATAAAAAAGTAATTGTCTTATTCTCATTAAATCTGTAAATAATCTATTTTTGCAAAGAGTTACTATAACTGGATATTCCTCCTGCAGCTATCAGTAGTCACATGTGCAATGTTTCATCATTAGGCCCTGCAAAAGATCAATCTCACCTTAAAAATAGTTTTCAGACTAGAAAAGAATAACTTTGCTCAGCTGTTTAGACAGAATACAGGGAGAAATAAGAGAATCCTTACTCTGCAAGGATACCAACCTAGATAGGTTTTCATTGAGAGATCAACATTACAGACAATTGTTTAGTACAGAAAACTCCCTTGTTACCTGTCATCCGACTCAGGGGTTCCATGAGAGACAGCCCAGCTCTGTCCACAGCGATGACACCGTTCTCTTTCAGATACTGCTTCAAGGATGGATGGATAACTTTCTGGCACACTACAAGGCCAACCTCATCATTAACCAGCTGCTCTCCTACGTTAAGCAACTGATTCAGCTCTGACATTTCTAGAGAAATTCCGTGATGGACAGTTATAGTTCCTTCTTTAGGGTTAAAGCTGTCTCCTGACATGGATACACAGAAAAGTGCTATCTTGATTATGTTTGAACAAGTTCTTTTCACAGTAAGTGGTTTTGCCAATTGGATTTCTGGTGTTTCTATCAGTAGTCCAGGAAGAACTGCAGAATCCATAACTCCTCTACCTTTCATGGGTACTATTACACACTTTCCTAAAACAGCATTGCTCTCAGCATGACATGGAACAGTAAATAGAAAAGCCTTTAAAATCAGTGTGGTGAGATGATCAACCTCTGCTTTATTAAGCATGCAAGCAGGTTTGCTTCTTAATACGCTACGTACCAAACAAAGAAGAGTCTCAACACTGCTAAAATCCACAGCTACTCTGCAACCACAGGCCTCAGATTTGAGGTAGTCCATACACAGACTCAAAATATGCTTGCTTATTTTAATGACAGTGCAAGATGCAACATTTAGGCTTTTAAAGTTTTCAATCAAACTACAGCAGAGAATGGCAGTAAATAAACCACAGTCACTGAAGCGGGATATATGGTTCTGTACAGAGGCCATCAAAACACCTAACACAGGATGACTGACAGGAAGACGACTGAGTATAGCTGAAGATTGTGAAGTTGTGCAAACATAGCCTCCCACACCATTGTGGAGCTGTTTGAGCCGACCAGCAGGACCATAGCAAGATTTTAATATTCCACTCAGCAGGGACAGTGACTGACTAACTCCATCTTTAGTTAAAGGGTCAGTAATAAATAACGGAGGCTTTTTAGCTTCAAGACGAGACATTTTCAAAGTGAGATTTTAATTCTGGCCAACAGAACAGATTTCATTTTTCCTCAGATCTATAATTCATAGCACTTTCAAAATTTAAAGTAAAACATTTGAATTCTTTGCAGCTAAGGATTGTTTTAAAGGTGAGACAGTGCATACAGTACAAAAACAACATTCCCTGTGACTGCTCATGATCTAACTTAAAATGAGGCTTAAAAATCCTATTGTGAAATTGATACACAACAACAGCAGCAAACTATTTCATTCATCACGATCTTTTTTGGCTTCTGAATGTGAGTGAGCAGATTTTTTTGCAACAAAGTTTACAAGCATGCTTCCAAGATGGACACTTATAACCGACAGTCCCACCACAAGCAGAAGGTTCTTTCTATTCCAGTTAGCTTTCCTCATCTCTTCTTCTGGCAAAACACAGATGAAAAGCTTCAGACACCTACAGTAAAACATAAAAAGGTATTAGGATAATCTTATGACAGTATTGCATAGCTTGAACTGCTATTTTATGTTTAACAAAAAAACTCAAGGAAGGACAATCACAGAATCATTTAGGTTGGGAAAAAACCTTCAAGATCATCAAGTCCAACTGTTAACCCACCACTGCCAAGTTCACCACTAAACCATGTCCCCATGACCACATCTACACATCTTTTAAATACTCCAGTGATGGTGACTCTACCACTTCTCTGGGCAGCTTGTTCCAATGCTTGACCAACCTTTGGGGGAAGAAATTTTTCTTAATATCCAATATAAACCTCCCCTGGAGCAGCTTGTGGCCATTTCCTCTTGTTCTATCACTTATTACTTGGGAGAAGACACCCATCCCCACCTTGCTACAACCTCCTTTCAAGTAGCTGAAGAGACCAAGGAGGCCTCCCCTAAACTTCCTTTTTTCCAGGCTAAACAACCCCAGTTCCTTCAGCCGTTCCTCATCACACTTGTGCTCTGGACCCTTTATCAGCTTTGTTGCCCATTTCTGGACCTGCTTCAGCACCTCAATATCCCTCTCAATGTGCAAGGCCCAGAATTCAACACAGGCTTCGAGGTGCAGCCTTACCAGTGCCCAGCACAGGGCGACAATCAATGCCCTGGCCCTGCTGCCACACTGGTGCTGACACAGGTCAGGATGCTGTTGGCTTTCTTGGCTGCCTGGGCAAACTGCTGTCAACCAACACTCCCAGGTCCTTTTCTGCTGAGCAGCTTTCCAGCCCTCTTTCCCAAGCCTGCAGCATTGCATGGAGTTGTGACAAAAGTGCAGGACCCAGTTCCAAGCCTTGAACCTCATACAGTTACCTATATATGACGTAATGCTTTTTAACTGAAAAAAACCTATACAATATATATTACAAAGCACATAGTACACTAATTTTTACATGTCTTTTAATGACTTCAATACTGATCACTAGTTTCTATACTGTTTTACCTGTAGGTCTATAAGTAATAGGCCACTATAAACTGCATTGAATTGTATGAAAGTGTCAAAACTATAGTGATGTTAACCTGGTTATACTCAAAAATAAAAGAACTGAACTAAGTAGCACTGCTTCACATGCAACCACTTCAGAAACAAAGAGCTTTTAATGTTCAAGCAACTTGAAATCCCTGCTCTGAAAGATCAGTTTCTTACTTAAAAATGCAGAACAAACAATATTGTTTTCCAGATTTTAAACACTTCAAATCTTAAAGGGATATTCATTTACATTTCTATGTAATAGCTACAGTATTCAGACTTCTCTCACACTTAGTTTTGTTTTCTATTGCAATTACCATCCCTACTAACAACATAGAATATGTTATTATGTCACAATTATTTCTGGGCAATTTTGAACCTGAAAAGATACTGTTGCCTTAGAGTTTGCTTTGAAATACCTTTAAGACCTAAAATATCACTTAATTTACCCTATCACATGGGATTTAGTGGTAGCTTTTAACAGATATGATGCATTTTTTTGGGTCCATGCAACTCCCAGATTAACTCTGTTGCAAAAAAAAAAGGCATGAAGTTCTGGAAGACCAAAAAGTTGGAGCAGCAACACTGTATCTGTTACAAAATCCTCATTTAATTGACTCATTTCCTGCCTCAAAGATAGAGATACAACTAATTAGGCAACTTACCCACAGTACATAGCTCTAATGCTACTTCTCTTTATTTTTGTGATCGCTTTGCAACACGTATGTCACAATTCCAGGTTCTGGAACAATCTCCACTGTCTTCACTTGGAAAAGAGGGCTGGACTTGATATGAAACCAGCCCCAGTGCACCAGCCCAAGGCCAACTCCCATAACAATCAGAACTTTGTAGTCCTTCCAGATGGTTTTAAGACCCATTTCAAACTGGCATCTACCTAGGTAAAGATAATTTATTATTTTAAATATATTCTAGAAATCCTTCTTTTACTCTATAATAACAGCACAGATGAACCTGAACCTTAATATCGTTAATTACAGTGCAGCAGATGATTAAAACACAAAAAGACACAAGAAAGTCTTACTTTGTGAAAAAAAAGCCATGAAAATAACATCAATTCAGACATCTTGAAATGTTAAGTGCTGCATTTGCTTCGAGCTTTGGCATGCTAAATCGTAAACGTAACAAAGCTGTATCTAATTACAAATGCTACTGCTTCAGATAATAAATACCCTAATTACAAGTGTTACTGCCTCAAATGGTAAAGATTTGAGGTCTAAACCAAAGCAGTTTCAAAATACACTACTTTTCCTTCCCATGCTTAGTAACATTCGGTGAATGAGCTCCTAACAGAATATGGGACTTCCAACTTGCAGGCCAAAGCTGCACTGCTTCCCACACCACTGTGTGGTGCCTGGAGTAGCAGTTACACCCAACTCCCCTAACTCTTGGTCTTCAGAGATACAACAGTATCGGTACAAACACAATAAACCCACCCTTACATAAAAAGGATGTATAAAACTCTACTTCCCATATGATTTCATTAAGAAATACCTACAACAGGGGAAAAAAGACATACATACTCAGGTTTTATATCAAAATAACGTCTTTAAATAGCTACA
>JANHGB010055177.1:0-29877 GCA_026283785.1 Coracopsis vasa
TTTCTAAATGTTTCCCTCTATTATGCAAAAATAATCAGTATCATTAACAGATTAAAATTTGCTTTCAGCAAGAAGCATGAACATTTTAGCATAAAGACTATATATATTATGTCTACATACAACAGATGTATGCCTGCATACAACAGATGTCTACAACAACTAGATGTTGCATACATGGAGTTCCAGATAGTTAATTCTGGCAATGATACATATCTGTGAGTCTTGTGGTGTGAGAAAGGCAATGAATGAAGCACTTCAGAGGATCAGAGGGTAATATCATCCATAATGTACATCAACCATGACCAAAGATAGCAAACCAAAGCTACTCACTGAGATGGGTGAGGGTACTGATCCGAAGCCTGTGCCTTTACTCACAGTAATCTTGATTTCAGCTTCTTAGAAGTATTTCACTAGGGTTCAGGAAGTTCTTAACCAATTAATTGCTGGAGGTTTAGAGAAAATACCAAGGAAGCATCACCACAGACTTTGATCTTGACAGTTTTGCTCAATAAGAGGCCTGAGCTGGTACAGCTCTTACTACATTTTCAAATTAAGGGCCAAATCCAAAAGGAACTGAAAGAAGATATTAAAGCAGAATTTAAGCACCTAAATCCAGCATTGAGATAAAAAGATTCTCTTGGCTCCTGTCTAATCCTAGAGGCACCTAACTCAGGAGATAGCTACTTTCAGTCTCCAAGACCCTCAAAAGTACAGTAGCAAACTTGCACAGATGCCCAGAACCACCACCACCTCAGTAGTTCTGAGTCCTGCTTGGGTCTTGCCAGGGTTACTGTTTTAGTCAGGGGATGGTCCAGCTCTTGCCAGATGTGGAGAAAACTACATGCTTCAGTTCATGAGCTAAGTTTGTGCTGAAGATGTGTAGCTGAGAAGGAGGAAGGGGGAAGGGAGATAAAAAGACAAAAGAAAACCTTCTGTGAGAAAAGAAACACAGTGCAGAAGAGTCTTTAGCTCAGCAGTTAGAATGATCCTTCGGGAAGGGGAATTGTGTTTGCCAGAGCCACCTTCTCTATTTGACACTGCATTTGTCCCTCACTTTCCTGGCTGGAGTTCACAAACAGCTCTTGAAGGAAGACTGAAACTGCAGATCAGGTAGGTGCTCTCACCATTGAACTCAAAATTCTATTCACCTTTGGTCTTCTCCTTTTAGCTCAATAAATCTTTAATTCTTCTTATGCAAAGAGGAACAGATTCAACATAAGGGTGCTCTCTTCCCTGCTCTCCCCATCTCCTCTGGGTAGCTTGCACCCTGGAAGACTGTGACAGCCTCTCAGGGAACCTAGGTTGGGTTTTCTCAGGCAACAAATCAAGCTGAACCCAGACTTCCTCCTTGTCACCCTGCTGACAACCTCCCTGTGAAATGAAGATGGCCAGCCACAGCCTGCAGGAGTGTCCTGTGTTTGCCTCCTGAACAGACAGACTGTGGTCGTACCATGTAAGGTGGCTCAGCCTTGGGGACAGGCATTTTTTGAAAGCTCAGCCCTGAGCTACATCAGTCATCAGCTTGCTTTCTCCATGTCTCCTGGGAGGGAGCCCTAACCAGCCTGTGGAATTATTCTTCCTTCCTCTGCCCTTATGAATATTTCACTACTTTTACAGCAGAATAAATCCTAAAGACCAAGCTGAAGATCCAACTCATAACACCCTGCATCTGGAAAGCTACGTCTATTCGCTGGGAAGACTGGAAAGATAGTTTTACAAACCAGGTCAAAATCAGCTAAATGGTGAAACACTGGAACAAATCTTCAACATCCCAGGTTGGTGTCTTCACCTCTACCTTGTGTGTATTGGCAAACGCATGCAGTAGTTGTGAGAGGCCCAGTCCAGCAGATGCGCTGGAAATGGCTACAGGAGATGGATCTGATGGAGCAAAAACGTCTTTTGAGGGTTACTAGCAACCCAAGCTGGCTGCGCTTTGAAGCAGAAATTAAGGAGGAGGTAACAGATGGAAACTCATGTGCCCTTGGAATTTTGGAGCTTCAATGTGAAGTGTTCGGATTCTTGACTGTCTAAACTTGGGAATTGTGCTTGATCTATCAAATGCTTCCTGGAGTGGCCAGGTTCCTGAGTCCTTACACCACATCTGAAAATGGAGTTTTGAGTTAGATTTACACAGACCTAAAAGGTACTTAACCATTGCTTTGGCCAACAACAGCAATCACCAAAGCTCCTGCTTAGCTGTCATCTAGTGCCAAGGTCCAGATGTTTCGCCAGGGATGCTCTGTGGGTGCCTTCATCTCTTTCTCTGGGCACACCCAACTCAGAGGCATTTGAGTCTTGCCAGCCCTGAGTAGCCTGCAGTGGAGCACCAGCCTCACTCACTTTTTGAAAGATGCAAAGTGCCTAACTCTAACTTCAGTACTTGCCACCTCACATGAAGAAATGTAGCCCTTGTAGAGCAGGCAGTACTTCAGACACTGCCTGATTAGCTCCTTGTGCTGATGTGATGCTTCCTATTGCATACAGAAAGCAGGCACCTAACAGCATAGTAGCAGCTCATATCAAAATTGTAAGATGAAGGTTGCCATGCACCTGTTTGCAACTGTATTCCTGGATACTTCCTAGCATAGCATCAGTGAGTGGTAGGAGCTGCCTTATAGATTGCTGTGCTACTTCCTGGGGCCCAAGATGCATTACAACAGTCAGCCCATAACTCCAGGCCTCCAGGAACATCGAACCTACTGGAATTATACATGAAAGTCACACTGTGTTTACCTTAAGGCAATCTGATGGAGGGATTAACTAGGTGATCAGTCCATCTCAGCACATCACAGAGGAGTAATTAAATTATTCCCAAACAAAATTACTAGAATTTGACACCTAACCTTACTGCTGATATCTCTGTAATCTTCTCTGCTTGCTTGTTCAAGTGCTCAACTGTTCATATTAAGAACTGTGCCGATTTTGTCCTGCTGAAAGTTAGAATACATTTCTTCTTCGTCGTCTGTCCTTGTTGATCTATGAGAGTAATAGACCCCATCACATAAAATTATTCGGGCTTTGCAGAGGGGCTGGTGAGTCTCTACCTGAAACATACTTCCCAGCACCGGTCACCTCATTATAAAAGTGAGTTAATACAAACAGAGAAGTTGCAACAGCGCCCAAATGATACAAGAATTTTAATTATTTAGAAAGAAATTTAATTATTCAGAAAAGGGTTAGAAAAGCTACAGTGTGGCTGCTGCCTTTGTGAAACAGGAGATTAAAAAAGCCGCGTTAAGCAGGTTTGCAGAGCTCTGGGGGAATCACGAGGACTCACATACACATACACAGGGAGAGCCGAGGCAGTGACAAATACTAGAAAAAAAAGGTAAATTAACAGAAGCTTAAGTGGGGATAATCAGGAAAGGAGTGCAATTTATTTGTGAATTTATTTGTGTTTACCACAGTTAATATATGGAAACTTATACCAGGGCTGCAATAGAAACAACCATTAGAAATCATTTTACAAGGCTTTAGACAAGTGTGGGGGCTTATAATAACACTGTGGGATGCAACTGGTAATTCAGAGGAGAGGAAAAGGATTTACATCTTCGTCACAATCTCATCTCTCAAAACATTTAGCTGCATTGTGCTAAGTAATAGACATGGTTTCTTTAATTCGGCTATCTATACAATTCTCAGGGAAAGGTTTTCATTTACAGGACTAATTTCCCTTCCAGCTTCAAATGCATAGATGTGAAAACAGGGCTGAATCCTGATCTCAGTAGCAGCAGAGCAAAGCTCGAATAAGCCCGGGAAGAAATGCTGGATGTACATAGAGATGGAATTGAGACGAGATCTGGTGTTGAAGTGTGTGCATTCCAGATGGGAAAACCTTGATATCCCCTCCTTAAATTTCAAGAAAAGCTAACAAAAGAGTCCCGAGTCCTTTTAGGGCACTTCTGCAGTTCTCGGAGGGAGCCTGTATGTCACCACTTGCATGTGATGCCTCCAGGCCATCAGCTTCAAACCAGCACTGGATCAGGCTGAGCCGTTTGCTTCCTGCGACCTGCAGCTTTGCTCTTGTAAGATAAACCAGATAGCCTTCAACTCGGTAAACCCGCTGGAAATTCACCTTTCTTACGCATCAAGGGAGCAGGGGGACCCCGAAATGTTGCCCTCAGAAAATTTGTGTAATCACTGTACCACTCTCCTCTTTCTTTCCAAGATGACCTCTTAACCCACCAGTATAAGATGCGTGGGAAAGAACTCAGCTTACTCTCCAGAGGGGATATCCCTGTAGGCTTAACGGTGCAAAGAGCTCCCGCTGTGACTACCACCGTGCACTCAGAAAATCAAAGGCAATTAATCACAATTTCTAGACTGGGGGAATACCCGCTTGATTTGGACCAGTCATTACACAGGGAAACTTACAAAGTACTGTGCTGTAACCCAGCCTGAACTCCGCTAAACGTATTTCTTCCCAGGGCTG
Source organism: Coracopsis vasa (assembly GCA_026283785.1). Classification (NCBI taxonomy): domain Eukaryota; kingdom Metazoa; phylum Chordata; class Aves; order Psittaciformes; family Psittacidae; genus Coracopsis; species Coracopsis vasa. The sequence continues at coordinate 4,433 of JANHGB010055177.1, forward strand.
CCTTTCCACCTGGCCAAGTCCCGCTTGCCTTCGGGAAATCGGGATGGGTGTAACGGACTTTAATTACACTTGGATGTGTTGTAGGAGCCAGATCCACCGGCGACCTTGTCCCGCTCGTCTTTCAGCCGCCGAGGCTGGGCGGGGGGAGGCTGAGGAAGCCACAGTGAACACGCCAGGGCTATCTCTTGCCTGCGCAGGGCTTTCCCCAACACCTTCCTGTAGAAAGCGGTGCGGCTCCGCGACGGAAGGGAGCTCACCCTGCGGGACCGGGGGCTCCGGCCGCGGCCCGCGCAGTGCCGCAGGGACCGTTCCGCCGCGGGCAGGGATGGATGTGGGGTATGGAGTGATATAGGGATGGAGGAATGGGAGGGAGGAAGCAGTTTCGAGTGGCAGGTGCGTCCCCGACCGTCCCTGTTTCAGTGTGCTCAATTTACGCGGTACTCGCCCTTAGGAATACAAACAATGATACAATCATCGTGCAATAAAAGCTTTTGAAAACTGATGATTATTTAAGTAAAAGGTCCTGCCTCTGATTAAGCCTTCTCTGAGGTGTCAAGTTCCCCTTCTCTACACCTGAAGCTACAGAAACATGCCTTAATTTCTTAATTGCATTTCTTAGTTTCAGTAAATGAAAATTGAAATCTTACCTCTAGCATATCAGCTCCTGTTAGACAGACTTACTTACACTCTAAATATCACTCAAGTCTTCAAGTAAGGGGATAGTTACAAGGACTCATAAATGTATCTTAACATTAATGGAAAGAAATCCATCTGTCTTAAACACTGCAATACCAAAAAGGAGATCAAATAATTTCTATTATTTTGAACATGAAACTACTTCAACTGAATTATAGTACCATCTTGAAGTTGATTATAAGATGAGAAATGGGACAGAGATGATAATCATTTAATCCCTTAAGAACAGGTATTCTTAAGAGCTTTTGTGCACTTTGTGCTCAACAGTATTCTAGTATGTTATGATCCAGCTAGAAAAGAAGTATAATGATGAAGAAAATTATGTTTCAAGTAACAGAGAATTTTCACAGTAACAGTAAGTCCTAAAAAAAAGACAATATAAGAAAATTGACCCATTTAACAGATGGTGTCATACATGAGTGCATCAATGCACTAATTGACAGTGATGAGTTCATGTTATCAGATGTGGTGAGGAGTTGTAACTTCAGAACTAATGTAGCAGAGATTAATACATACTTCCTAATCCTGAATGCTGAGGATATATGCATATGGGACTGAGAGACAGCATGGTTTTGACTGTATGTTCACTGATAGATCCAAACGAAATCCTAGCTCTGATTCCCAAACTGAAGGTGCAGACAGATGACACATGAATACCCAAGCAGTTTTGATGTAGGAAAAGGCAGTATGTTTGCTCAAGAGGGAGTTTCATGAACCCCTTCAGAACAACTAATTGCAACCTATCTGTCAACTTGCTGGAGTTCTTTGCTGCTAACAGACCACAATGGAGCCGACGAGAAGGGCATGTCTAGGGTGTCCCAAGGTCTGCAGGAGCTGTTACTGTTACTCTAATGGAACCCTTCCTCCAAGGTGGGCAGCGGAACACCTGGTCAGAAGTAACTCCCCTTCTACAATGTACTTAAAAGTGCGTGAAAATGACTGTATAACCTTCCTATCACATAATTTTTTTTGCAACCGGTTTCACATTTTCAATTTCGATTTTGAAATACTTTGGAGAAACTTGTCTATTACTGTGAAATGTTTTAAAATGTTTTAACTAGATGCTTCTCAGTGGCTGAGTAAACACAGAACCAACAGCGCCTTGCAGGGTCAGTCAAATTTGCATGCAGTCTAAAAGACTAGTTTAAAGAAGAAAAAAAAATATCGCTAAAGCAACTAGGACAGCAACATGTGATCAAACTTGATTTGTATGATCTGTTTTACATACAGGTTACCAAATAGTTATGATTAATTTATTTTTATGATACAGTATGTGGTCTACGGAGGACAGCATTCAATATATGTCATCCCTTTCAAACCACAACACAATTTTCTTAAAGAACAAAATAAAACAAAATCAATGGAAAATCAGAACTAATATCAGTTACTGTGCTACATAAAGGGAACAGTATACATCGTAGAGCTTTGGTTCTTAATACTGTCATGTGTATACAGATGGTATTAATACACAACCCTTGACTTAATGAACCACAGAGATAGAGTTATAATAGATTTCTATTAATACTTCACTTGGTAGACTTATCACACTGCATCTTCTGTCTTCAGATTTACATAACTGTTTTCTCAAGCTATGCATGAACTGTAATATTATTTTAAAGGTGCAGTTTTTAAGGACAACTTCAGATACACAACTTTCCTATAGTATTTTATAGAAAAAGAAAGAATGTGACCATTTTGTTACATGCACTACTAGAAAAAGTAAAATGTCAACAGGACTTCTTTTTAAAACTCTGGCATCCATAGGAGATTTTGTAATTTATAGGTATTAGGTTTTAATAATAATGATTGCAATAGATAAAAAAGGTAGTGGGAAAGAGTAAAAATAGCAAGATGATGTTTACAAAACAAGAATCTGAGTAGACTCAGAAAGCATAATTTTCCCCCAGCACTTCACATTTTTTTCAAAATGCATCCATTCCTACAGCAATCTATAGAAAGGTACTTCACATTTTATAGATAAATGTTCTGGTGCAACTGCACCCTATAATACGAGGATTTGATGCAAAATTTAATCCAGTTGCATAGAATGCAACCTTTAACTTTTAACCTTTTGTTTTCACATTAGAAATAAAGAATATAAACACAAAAATTGCCACACTATATCAAATAATTGGTTTTATCTTGTACTCAGCCTTTGACAATTATCAATAGGAGATATTTCAGAAAAAAAAAACCAAAACAAAACACTAAAGTATTTGTAAGTACTTTTAAGTACTTTAAAGTATTTGTAAGTACAAGTACTTTTACTTGTATTGGCAAGTAGAAGTACTTGCCAATAGTGCTAAGTATTGAAACAGGTATTCACAGAGGACTGTTCTTCCCTGTGAAGTGGCTGCCTTATACTCTAAGTGTTCGTATTTAGTTACCTAAATAAAAATCTACTTAATATAACTTCCTGTATTTTTACTCTTCATAGAAGCAAAGGCTTAAGCCTTTTCTGAATACTATTGACTATGACTATATGTATTCTGTGTTCCTGCAAGCTTCATTGCATTTTTTTCACATGGTGTTCATATTTTTATTACAATAGAAGATAAATACTAGTTCAGAAAGAGTTCCTTGTCTTTTTTAACATCCTATTTTTGGTTTCTTTCAATCATGCATATTCTTATTCAGTTACTGATCCAAATCTTTCCAATTTCTTCTCACATGCAAGTTTGCCCTTATCTATAATACTTTTTGCCCATTTCTGTATTTTTTCTATTAAAACCAAAGCCTTTCCAAGTCAGGAGGTAGAATTTATGTGGTTTAAATTATCATCAAAAAGTTCTGTCTGGTTGAAACTAGTTATCTTGGTTTTGTCCAGTCACTGGAAAGAGGGAGAGGCTCTTCCTGAGAGGAAGTCATCCAATACTACCACACGCATCTAAAATAGGCGGGATGGATCATCCCTGGTAAATAATCCTTAAAAGAAGATGAGAGATGAGACTATCTGTTTCCACTGGATCACACGGAACACCCAAAGGAAAGGAATAACAGCAGTTTACATAAGTATATTACAAATATTCCAATATTGCTTTTTTCGTTGTTTCTTTTTCTTCCCAACACTATCTACATGTGTTTTCCATAATGCTCTATATAAGCAGAGATGTGGCTATGACAGTATGCAGATCACTTTCTTGCGTAGCTGCAGAGTAAATTTAGAACTGAGAATGCATGTGACTATTGCAAACCATTCCTTTTGCTGTATACAAACTTAATTGTTTAGATAATGGTGCTAATTTCCAATTGGGCTACTAATTTACTTTGCACTGAAGGTTCCATTAGATGTCTTGATAAATTCACAATCTCAACAAAAATAATCTGACATTCTTTATTAACCAGTTAGCTTTGATATTCACCCCTTTTTAGTTAATAAATATACAAAAGGAATATAAAATTTAATCAGATGCAATCCCTCTATTCAAGTCTCATGTTTGCAGTTTACTCTCTTTTTTATGCATGCATTTTTGGTTTTCAGACATAGACATAGTCCTATGTCTATAACCCTAATCCTGAAAGTGCCCAAAGCTCTGATCAGCATGGAAGCTTGTGTGGAACAAAAAATAAAATGTCCATAGAGAATCTGTAGTGTCTTTGTGGAAAGATACTACAGTGTAATTTTTCCCACCCCAAACTCTCTTTCTGAAAGTATGTGTGCTTTTTCTCCTGCTTCCACACCTGTTAAGGCTAGGTAAAAACCAGTTTAAATTAAACACATGAAAGCAGTTAGGTACACTGGATCTCCTGTACCCAGAAGTCCCGAGGAAAGTAATGAGATCCCATTATTTAGCAGTGTAGATTATGTAAGAGGAACATGTGAAAAGGAGACAAATTGCAAAAATACCAAATTGCAGTGGTATTTTAGAAAATTTAGTAAATTTTCTACCACATGATATTATTAACTTACACGTAAATTTGCTTACAATTATCTTTATTTATCAGAATTTGGTTTTCTCAATGACAAGAAATCTCTGTGATCAGATGCAACTGTTCATTTTATGCTGAAATATTGCAAACAAACTGGCAACAGCTCTATAAGCGAAACAGAAAAACAAATGAAAGCAAAGTAGTAAGTAATGTCTATTTTACTCTTTAGGTATAAATACTATATCCTTTCCCATAAGTAGCAAAAGGCTTGTAGTTGCTCTGTAAATGAGTTACATTTCTGTTTCTCAAAGGAAATCATATACAATTGGAAAGGCACAGCATAAACAGCGTCTCATTCCACTTAAAAAACTAATCTATGAATTCAATAATCAATCATAGACAGAATCGTAAAGAAGAAATATGTCTGGCAGACAGATGGACTAGTGTAGAACTGGAGGCCTGTGTTCAGTTACTGGTGCTTGTATTTATTCCATGTGTGACACCAGCCAAGCTATTTCATCTACTCTGTGCTTCAGCTTTCCTCTTCATGACAAGGAGAGAATGCAACCTTTCACTCCCCCAAAACCTCTCATTATACACTTTAAAAGTGGCTATAAGATACTCAGATCCTAGTCTGAGGGCATAAAAGTTGCTAAGAAATTTACTGCACTCATCACTAAGTTAATTCAGAACTTTATTATAATATCCAACACAAGAAGACTTTTTTCTCTGTTTTGTCCAACATCAACCAGATAAAATCACAGCTGCCTAGTAGTTTAACCATGAGCCAACTACAGTTAAGGGGTTGTTTTCCTCTTTTCATTTCTACTTATGCTCCTTTTTCCCTGTTTTCACTCTTTTTTATTGGGCTTTTTTCATTGCAGCTACTGAAAAAAAGTAAGGAATTTGTATTTTATTCCTGAAGACAAGACCAGGTCAACTTTCTTTTTCCTTGTAAGAGCTTTAAAGCATCTTCCCTAGTGTTGAGTAAACTCAGCTTTGTATTTCACAATGGATTTAAGAGTTAAAAAGTCACTACTGGAATTTGGGAAGTACTGCCTCCAGCACCTTTTACTTGTAGTAAACACCAGCCTGATGGTCTTAAACAATTTATCTGAGCACATGGATTACTATAGTAAAGATTACAGATTGGAACTGCAGCAGATATCTTCATTACTTCATGAAGGCAAGCATCGCTGTAGCACAGCCCATATGTTGTAAGACAGAATGTAGTTTTCTATTTATTTGTATATGTACAAGGAAAAAAAAGTCTGTACTGGCATATTTCTAGCTCACCCAGTAATTATTTCTTTTAATAGAAACAATACATTAAATGCAATATTATAATTTAAAAAGAAGTAAGATAAAGGGAAGTTTAACAAAACCAAGGGGAAAAGATAGTACATGCTAGATTTTAGCACATTTGGAGGCCACCACTGAAAGTTCTTTTATGAAAGAGATCAAAACAGATAAGGCACATAAAGCTCTTGCCTACAGTGAAAAACAATGAGAAATAATGGTTTAAATGATAAAAGATTGCTTATATCTGATTTATGCAACACTTACTAGAGCTAATGAAGATATTAATTCAGAATTTCTATGAAGAAATTACATGTGAATTTTTATTTTGTCAAGATATGACAATAGTGGTAGGACTTTGGAGGGAAAAATGTTTGGTGACCATCATTCTCCAAAAGTAATTTTCTTCATTGCATCTGACCAGGCTTATTCATTTGTGCAGAACATAGTGTATTTAGTATTTTAGAAATTACACTTTCAACCATCATCAGTCCAATAGAACAAAATACTGAAGTGCTGAAAAGTGTATAGCAGTCTATGAATTCTGGTGCGTAATTATGCGAGACAAACATTATACATTCATAGTAAATGGTATTTACCTTCTTTCCACCCAACCATTTATATGTTATAGAGGAGAGTCATGCTTTTAATTTGTAGCTTCTCACATTTTTACTACGCAAACCAATGAAGCAATAAATTTGTTTGTAATGAAGGAGTATTTCTACCTATTGAAATTTTAATGGTAGTGGCATCACAATACAGGTTTAACCTCATAACTATGAAAGAGAACAATAAAACCAAATTCATATACACTCCAACATATCCACAAAGAAAATACAGTTCTGAAAGGTACAAAATACCGTTAATCCTTTACTATGTCTTTATCACTCAGTTTATTGCTCACAGGTCATAAGTTCACCTTATTTTCAAGTAGATTACTTTTTAAATACTTCTGTGCAGATAACATTGTTTTGATAATAATTTTTTTGTATGAACTGTTTCAGAGAAATAAAAATAATCTTTCTCATGTGTGAATGGGTCAGAAAGCAGATATGCAAACTAATAAAAAAGAAGAAATCTGTTTAATGTATCAATATAGTTTTAATCTACATGCTACCTGCTTTTCCTTTATTAACACAGTGGCATTTACAGCCAAATTCCCCCATCATAATTCTTGATTTTTTTTCCTTTCTCTGATTTCATATTTTTAAATCCATATTCAGCTTTCCAGACTACCTTATCTTTCCTGCTATAGCTTAAATCATTAATGCTGCTAAAGAAAATACATCCCACTTCATTACTCGTTCTTTCTTACCATCTCCTTCCTAAGTTCCCAATAAAACCTAAGAGTTGTATTGTGAACAGTAGCATCTGTATGCGATTTTCCTTGTTATTCCAGTTGAAAAACTTATTAGAAAATGATGATGCTGTTAAGTTAGTAATGTTGGAAGATAATTATAGCTAAATGGTCTAAGTCAAATGATAAACATTTTGGATGTACAGCAACAGTTTCTTTATCACTGTCTTTCGAGGGAGATAGAAATTGCCAAAGTCTAGATGGGCTGATAAGAATACTACTTCAAATAAAGTACTATAGGAGCAATGTAAACTGGGTATTTCCATATCAGAAGATTCTGATAAAGGATATTTTATAAGGATTTCAATACTGAGGAAAGCAGCTGTTTTGAATCCAACTCTTAGCAATCATTAATACAAAGTGAACACTTACTACACAGTATTATATGTAAGTCTTGGCAAGAACTAAAGAATAATGCTACACTATTACAGTGTAGGACATGGCTATGCCAGAACTGAGGCTCATAACATCCACAGGTAGGACTGTCAAGCAGATTAAATCAAAACTGACAGCAGAACTGAGACTTGCAACCAGGAGGGATAAGGAATCATGTATATAAAAAGTTCAGATAGGAAACTGAGATGCTAAGTCATCCAGCCTCCGTACTTCCCTACCAAAGAAATTCTCAAAATTCTAATTGATTTGATACTGAACCTTTTAGCAAGCGATTCTGATTGTCATTGGTCAGCTATTGCCCTATCTGCTTACTGTCGCAGACAGGCCGTTTAAAAGGTACTTACTAAAACAAACATCTCATTTTCATACAGTGAAAAATTCAAGAGAAAGAGAGCAAAGTAATAAATATTTAGTATTAAACAATAAAATTCTTCACAAACAACATCAGGCTGGCTCTATCGTTTCTCAAAAAAGGACCTTCTGGAACATTTCCAAGATTTAGCTTACCAAGCATGTAAACACATTTTCAAAAGTTAATAAATAGCATTATTTCATATAGGTATAATGATTTATAGGTAGCAAAAACATTGCTTACTATATCAAAGTCCTTACTAGCGAAAAGAAAAAAACAGTATTTTTTCAAAATACAGAAACAGTGTTTCAAATGATTCTCCATATGACAAGAGTGAAGTTGCTCTTTTATATCCTGTAGTTGCCTAAAAAACCTAAAATTCAGCAGATTACAGATGATTAATAGATTCATGGGGTTAAAACTAAAATGGCTTGCTATAACCGTCTAATCTTTCCTGATGCATAATAGGCCTCAAAATTTCCAACCAATAGTGCCTCTGATGCAGTAAATGATTCAGTTTGGCTTTACAGCTAGTCAATTTAGGTTTTACCTTAGATATAGATAAAACAGCTTTATTTTCAGCAACCTTTGAAGAAATGAGAGCTGCTTTCTCTGGGATAGGTATCTATATATTCATTAAATGTTTTAATGAGCAGATTTAGATAAATGGATGAAAGGAAACAGCTTTGATCATAAAATACTACTTTACTGTTGGAAACCATCTCCTTCACTATAACCTTGAATTATATAGTTAAGGAATGTCACTTTATAGCATTTTATTCTTTTAAATTTAAAAAGTATCATTTTATACTGTTTATATATGTCTGAAGTGTTTGCACACATCAAAATAGTGTGTGAAATACAACATTGAACCCCCTAAATTTTGGTTTAGTAGACTCATTCATTAGAATGTTTTGTGACAAAGATAAAAGATTAGCTTAATTTACAAAAATCCACTCCTGGAACACTTACCATGATGTGCAGCACTACCATTCTATGGAGGAGACTAAGTGACATTTCTCATTTTCCTTGCATCTCAGCTGTACTGAGGTGTAATTTTTACCTCTTTGAAGAAATAAGAAGTCTGATACTCCTGTCCATGCACCTCAACTGCTTCATTTAGGAATGTTTTAATTTTTATGGATATTAAGCCTGCTTGAGTCATTGGTAAAAACTCTGGTTTTCACATAGATTTGAACAAATCATAATACAGAGTATATTACGTTAGCAAGGGACTTAAACATATACTGAATGCTTTCTATCACCCATAGACATTAGCCCCTTGTATCTAAGGAATCTAAAGTTAGCAGAAGGGCTAGCTACATTCCATGTTCATAGATGAAGAGATGAAAATACAATTCCTGTGCAAAATCTTTATGAACTGTGTAGAAATAAAAAAACCCTAGCGTTATATATCAATCTGGACATTGCTCAACTACAAAACTTGGTATCTGGAGAAAAGCTAACTAGATTCTGGTTGAATACAAAACATTGCATATGAAATCAAATATTCCATCTGACAGGTTCCCTCACCAATCTTAAATGTCTATAACCATGGGGCCAAAGTCTCTGATAGAAAGATGCAAATTTTGCTATTGATTTCATTCAGCATTCATGACTTGCACTATATTTCTCATGTGGTAAATTGCAGCAAAAGTGAATTGTTTTGCCTTTTGAACAAAGAAAATGGGATAAACCATAAATAAAAAAAAAAGTTTAAAGTTGTAAAGAACTGTATGACCAAGATTATCAAAGATATGGCAAGGTCCCAGATCATCCTAAGAATGGAATTAAATGTGTACAAAGCCAACACATACAAAGCAAATGATTCCTAGAATAGCAGAAACTCACTAATCAAAAGATTTGCATAATAATCATCCATCTGTATGAAGCACCATATGGCAAACAAGACTGTAATTTCACTAAATATGTTTTCTAGGAGAAACATGTTGCTTGCATTTGCAACTAAGTAAAAATCCCGCAAACCTAGTCATAAACGGCTGATACAACCAAATGAGGGGAATCTTTTGATGTAAATATGAGGAAGGCATGGAAAGCGGGATGCTGCAATGATCACACATCTGAAAAATAAATTTCATGTGTATAACAAAACATGTAAAAAAAGCAGTTTCAAAGGGAAGAAAAGCAGTGGGCTACTGGCAATGAATTATATGTTCAAATCTTCATAGATCTTTTAACATGAATAATTTCAAGTTACTAACACATCAAAACCTGAATTCCATCTTAGCATTTCAGAGTACAAATAAAGTGAACAGTTCAATATGACTTATTTGTACACATTTGAAATAACAGAAAAGATAATCAAGATTACAAACACAGGGATAAGACCTAGAACTGTATCTGTAGCTATAAATTCTGAGGTTATTAATTTTGACAGCTTCTTCAGGAATAGAATCAAATTGTAGCACAGGCATATAATCCACACACCAGTCTATCTATATTTAAATAGCTGTGTTTCATCAGAAACACGAGTTCACTGATTTTATAGTAAACAGTAATTTTAACAAAGCAATACTTTCAATAAGGTTTTTAGGAATGCTATGCACTGAGAGCTTTACTGGTTTTAAGCATTGATGAGCAGCTTTTACGAAAAGCATTTATTTAAAATAGACTATCCTTGTCATTATGATGAATAACTCCATTGCTCACGTTTTACAAATTCAGGGGCATAGAAGAATGTCAAATCAAGGAAGAAACAGTATTCAGCAAAAGCTGAATGGGCCTGTTCTGTGGGTATCTTTTTTAAATGTGGTAAGCGTTCTGAGGAGTCTCTTGCCTTTGAAGAGGAGGATAGGCAAATCTATTTTTGCAGGCATATATTCTTAGCTCTTTGGAGCTAGGTACATTGACAGCAGACCAGTCAGTAAGAACATACAATAATGGGATTAATTTTTGAGGAAGAAACATGTTAAATCTCAAGCAATCTATGGGGGTATCTAAATAAAAGTAAATAATAGAACAGGAAGGGAGTAAAAGATGATATATACTAGACCAAATGATTGGAACTATATAGTAGAAATAGGTAGGATTCTTTTATTAATCCAGACTTGTATAATTAAATGTCTAACTTGAATTTGCAACAAAAGGAAGTACCTTACAAATGTCATTTTAATTTTTGGCACAAGGAAGTCCAAAAAAACACCTGAGAGATTCTGTTGAGAATACGCTAATTTTTGCCTCCATTAATCATGATTTAACAACTGGAGAAAGCATTTCCTGCATGAAAGACCCTCCTGTCAGCTGACCTCTGAAGCACTAGAAACTGCCACATAAATTAAAACAAAAATAAATTGGAGAGATCTTTCCAAGTGAATCTAAAAAGATGTTACTGAGAACACAAGTGACCAAATTAGAATTCCATTTCATCTCTTTGGATGAAATCCTATCCCACAAAGCTAATAGGAATTTATAATTGTGATTGAATTAACCATTAAAACTGAGAGTGCGTGTAGATGGTGATGATTCAGCCTGTTGGGCAGAAATGCTACAGGCAGGAATCTCCCATGTTTATGCCTGGAGCTAACATTTTTGTGAACCAAGATAAGCAGTGCTGAACAGCTTCTATTATTTCTCGTTACTATTAGTTAGGGTTAGCCAGGAATAAAGATCCTAACAAACCCAATTTTTAACCATCTAAGATTTCCAACATGATTTCACATAACAAAGTCAAGATCCTCGGTCATATCCAGCACACACAAAAGAAACTGCTTCAGGCTCCAGATTTTTCTTAGGTATTTTGCAGAACTGCTACTACTGCTTATATATCTTCATTAAAGAGAAGAGGTAGGTAAGATAATTCGTATTGGCTGGTCGCCATAAAAGATACTCATACAGGGCAGGTAGGGGCTTCTGTTTAAGGAAAGTCTCTTTACTGACTTTCCAAACTTCTTATATAGTTGCACGTATCTAACATGTTCATTTTAATGAGCTCTACAAAAAGGTCACATTTGTGACCTCTGGAGCTCAAAGATCAACTTATCACAGTTTTACTTCTTGTTAAAAAACTCAAATCTATTCATATCATGAGCATTATATGACCAATTGTTTTAATGAAAATTGGGCAAATACAGAAGTATGAGTCAAAGTGATGTGTTGCCTACAGCCCCAGTGTCCGTAATTGATTCATCTTTAAATAATTACCGTATCACCTATAACCCTGCCAAAGCATGTTTTAAGACTCAGGACTCCCTGGAGAGAATCGTGTTTTATTACTAATTGGTGTTGAGAAGAGAAGATGGAAGGAGGAGGCAGCTAGCTTTAACTCTACTTCTTCTTCAATGTTAGCCTAACAAGCAGGTAATTATTTCTTTTTATGCTGGTCTTCAGTGTTTCTAGATTTGTTCACTGATCACCTTTATGTAACTGGGCAGCAAGCCTAACTGCAGGCTAGTACCAGGTCTCCAATGACAAAACCACAAACTTTGCCTAATTTTGATATTTATGGTGCAGTAATTTTAGTTTGCACTTTTCTTTGCCTTCTGAGCAGGGTTAATGAAGGTGAGGCACACACAGAACCTGAGGCAAAATATAAAAGATATGCAATTATTTCAGAAAGATGGCAGTAGCCATGCAGTAGCTCTGAATTTGTCATGTGTTGCTGAAGTACATAGACCCATGAACATTCAGTGATCAAACTATGATGCTGAATGTTTTCTTCACAATATTAGAAAATGGAAGTTGAAATGGTTGGTAAAACCATTGCAACAAGAATGAGTGAGGGGAAAAAGACCTGTCCAAGGAAAGAAGGATGACTTTGGGGTCACTATACCTGCCAACAATCATAAACTCTGTTCAGTTTCTGTTTCACCTATAGATTTTGGGTTATCTTCTGTATGTCTCATTTCAGTGACTCAGTTTTTGATCTGCCAAGTGAGAATTAAACCCCATATTTATTTCACTTCCCATTTCCTTCAGCTCTGGCATAATTCCGTTTGAGACTATAGTAATATAAAAAGCCTGGATATATTGTCTGATAGTTCAGATTGCCTCTAAATGGTAGCTGTAAAAAGTACAGTCCTTGCTGTAACTTGCAAAGAAACCCTACTTTAATGTAACTTGCAAAGAAACTCTAACAGCACCTTGTAAAGGTTTAGAAAGCTCAGGTTTTGAGTCAAACAAGAATACCAGACTCTAGAGAAACTTGTTACCCAAACAGTATTATTAAAACTATAATTGAATTTCACTACTTCTGTCTAAGCTAGATGAGATGTGAACTCTCAGGGGCAATTGTGCCTCATTGTTAGTATGGGACCTTGAATTTAAAGCAGACAGTTGGTTTTGACCCAGATCTAGAAATTATACATTTTGCATCTCACTGGACTGACTCACTAGCATCATTTACAGTGCTGCTGCTAGCACAGGTCTTGGCTATGTATGTCTACATCATTCTGTGAGCCTGCAACAACGGTCTTAGGAGTAGCCTGAAGACATTCTCTGAGAATGGTGAACCATGCATATGGACATGCTTAGTAGTTGGGTACATTATTACACATACACATATAGGCTGTCTTAGGGTTATCACAGAGATTAACATGCTAATCCAACTGATCATAACTGTTCCTAAAAGCAATACAAACAGAATTAGTTGTCTTCTGCTACTGGAACAGGCAATATGGCTACAGCCTGTCAGACCATTTTTCTAATATATTTATGGGATATTATTGAACACAATGCTTATAACTACATTTTACCATTTTTACTGTACATTTGCAAATGCCAGCCTTCCACTTCTATACAATACATGCACAACATAACAAGAAACTTGGGAGAGGAAGATACTGTGTCAGATGTATTTAAAAAAATAATAAAAAAATCCATAATTGCTTTCAAGAATCCACTCTATGTTTAGTGGAGGCAGAAAAATAGATACAGACCTTTTAATACTAATGAGAAAAGTGCTGCTGTGAGTAGAGCAGCAACGTCAAGCAAGAGAATGATATAAACAGTAAAAAAAGCCTCAGCACTGTAACTACAAAGCATATCATTGATTTGAGCGTAACAAAGGACAGCAGTTAAAACTGCAAATAATTTGTAGCTGTGGATGTCCTCTATACGCGAACATAGCACATGCCTTCTATGAAAAAGTAACCTGCTTGGTTGATGTGGGGCAAGTAGTAGACATTTTCTACCTGGATTTCTCCAAGACTTTCAATACAGCTTCCCATGACCTCCTCCAAGAGAAACTGATGTGTTACGGTCTAGACAAGTGGCTGTGCAGTGGATGGGAACTGGCTGACTGGACACACCCAGAGGGTGGTGATGAATAGCTTCTTTTCAAACTGTCAACCTGTCACTAGTAGGGTCTCCCAGGGATTGATATTGGGCCCAGTGCTGTTTAATATCTTCATATATTATCTGGATGATGGGATCAGGAAGCTTGCCGATGATATCAAATTGAGTGGGGACACTTAGGAAGGGAGAGCCACCCTACAGGAAGACCTGGATAGGCTGGAAGAGTGGGCTAACAAGAACCTTACAAAGTTCAATGAGGACAAGTGTAAGGTCTTGTACCTGGGAAAACATAATCCAGGAGTGCAGCACAGGCTAGGATTTACCTGGCTGGAAAGTAGCTCTGTAGAAAGGGACCTGCGGGTCCTGGTAGACAACAAGCTCAATATGATTGAACAGTGAGCTGCTACAACAAAGAAAGCCAACATGATGCTGGGTTATATCAAAAAGGGCATCACTATCAGAGATAAAGATCCCATCTGGGGTCCTACTCTGTCCTGGGTTCAGCAGTAGCAGTCATTTTTCTCCTTCTTAGTAACTGGTGCAGTGCTGTGTTTTTGACTTTCGGCCTGCGAACAGCGCTGGTAACACCGATGCTTTCAGCTGTGGCTTAGTAATGTTTAGTCTGACCAAGGACTTTCTGAACCTCATGCTCTGCCTGAGAGGAGGGGAAGCCAGGAGGAAGCAGAGACAGGACACCTGACCCAAACTAGCCATAGAGGTATTCCATACCACAGCACATCATGCCCAGGATGTAGAACTGGGAGTTACCCAGAAGGGCTAGATCACTGCGGGGTCAGGCTAGGTATCGGTCGGCACGTGAGTGGTTGTATTCTCTCCTCTTGTTATTTCCTTTATCATTATTATTATAGGTGGTAGCAGTAGTGATTTGTGTTATACTTTAGTTACTGGACTGCTCTTATCTCAACCCATGGCAGTTACATTCTTCTGATTCTCCTCTCCATCCCACTGGGAGCAGGGGGAGGGAAAGAAGGGGGGGAGTGGGAAAGAGGCTGCGTGGTTCTGATTTATGGGTGACTAGGTTTAAACCACCACACTGGGTTTAAAACCGAACACTTCACTGGCTATTTTCCTACCCAACAACAGAGGAATTGGTCACTATATGAGTCCAGGAATAATGACAACAGCAGATGCACATTCCTGAAGTGTCACAGTTCTACTAATTCTGTCTTTGCTCAGCACTTTTTTAGGGTGTCTGCCTTAATAAACATATTTTTAAGGAATTTCTTTCTTCTCAGGATAAATTTTCTGTTTCCACATCGGGTAGTTTGTTACTTTAGGGAAGTTACCAAGAAAGTAAAAATAAATAGTGTGTGAGGATTTGGAAAGTGCTTTAAGGCTGAATTCTTTTTGTATACTCTATAGCACTAACATCTTACAGAACTTTTCCATTAAATCAAAGTCAAAGTTCTGGGTATTTTATTGTGTACCTGTGAAAATGGAGCCTCTTGTGTGTTTCTTAACTCCCTGTTCAGGGCAGTATTTGTTAACCAATTGATTCTTGTGCATATGCTGAAGTACCAGTCAATGGATCTCAGTAAGGTCTAAATGCATCACTGATTTATCTGCATAAAAAGGCCTATAATTGGACTATATATTTGTAGAAGATTTAAAAAAAGATTGAAGAGTCAAGATCAAATCCCATATACAACCTAGATATTCACTGTGGTAGAATAGTTTTCTGCTTGCTCTTTTCTGCAGCCACTGACATGAGAGTGAGATGGACAAAGTTTGATTCCTCAGCCTAAGAAACTAGATACCCATTTAAAACTGATGAATTCTGGCACAAATCCAGATAAAGTTTGAATTTCTACTCAAGACTCATACAGAAAGGCTTGGCTCTCTGACCTCAATAAAAGCCCGTACACCTTAAAACTTCTCCAGTTTTTGCAACTGCATCCTTTGATCTATACAAAATATTACTTCACAACCCTGTCTCATATTTGTCAGTGTTGTCATTTGTGCATTCTGTTACTATATCCACAAAAGCTGAAAGCCAGCTGCCAGTTCAAGGCCCTTTCATGGTCCTTAAACAATGTTCCTGCATAATGATTCATAAACCAGAAAATCATCTGCTTATCTGACAGGACAGTTACTTTTGTCTTTCTTTCAGATACTAATCTAAAAGAGAAACTGTGTTAACATGTGAAGTGTAACATTCCAATACATTCCAAAAACTGCAACTAAGCAACCAAGAGACAAACAAAACCAAACCAGAAGAAGATATGCATTTAATCTAAAGAACACTTTTAAAATCACAAATACTTTTCCATGTTTCATTCAGAGAAAATAGCATTAATAGAAGCTCAACAAAAAAAAATCTGACATTTTTCTAATATGCCTCGAATATGCCTGCTACTCTTAGTTTTCTGGTCAGTTCTAATGAGATACATTTTGCTTCCATGAAATGTAAGAATGAAATCTCTTCTGAAAAGTACTATACACTAATTAGTTAGTTAGTTTCCACTGCTCATGCTTTCCAGAAGAACTTAAATTATTCTACCTTGTTTGATTAAAAAATGCCCTATCTTCAACCAATGTTTAAAGGCCTTCTAGCTAGTACAAGTGCAGCTATATCAAATATCATCTTACTTTTTATCCATGCTATTTTTCTTTATAAACATCTGTAACCTTTTTCTTTAGTTTCAATTTTGCTGCTGGTTTTCTTGGAAAAACCCAAAGTCTGGGTTTTTACTTGCATAAAATCACAGAATTTTTTTAGGTTGGAAAAGACCTTTAAGATCATGGAGTCCAACTATTAACCTGATGCTGCCAAGTCCACCACTAAACCATGTCCCCACAGGCCACATCTACACCTCTTTTAAATACCTCCAGGGACGGTGACTCTACCACTTCCCTGGGCAGCCTGCTACAATGCTAGACAACCCTTGCAGTGAAGAAATTTTTCCTAATCTGCAATCTAAACCTCCCCTGGTGCTACTTGAGGCCGTTTCCTCTTGTCCTACCACTTGTCACCTGGTAGGAGAGACTGACACCCATCTTGATACCACGTCCTTTCAGGAAGTTGTAGAGAGCAATAAGGTCTCCCCTCAGCCTCCTTTTCTCCAGGCTAAACAACCCCAGTTCCCTCAGCCATTTCTCATAAGACTTACTCTCCAGACCCTTCACCAGTTTCATTGCCCTTCTCTGGACCTGCTCCAGCACCTCAATGTTTTTCTTGTACTTAGGGGCCCAGACCTGAACACAGTACCTGAGGTGTGGCCTCACCAGTGCCAAGTACAGACGGAAAATCACCTCCCTGGCCCTGCCGGTCACAGTATTTCTGATACAGGCCAGGATGCCGTTTGACTTCTTGGCTGCCTGGGCACACGCTGACAGCTCTTGACCAAAACTCCCAGAATTCTTTCCACCAGGCAACTTTCCAGCCACTCTTCCCCAAGCCTGCTTTTGCCGTTTCTGACTTGGTGGTTGTGAAGCTGCTTCTGTCAATATAACTGCGAATACCTAATGTAGCTGCAAATATCCTTATTATTCATGTAAAATGTCTCAACTTCTTGAATACAGCTGAGCTTTAAACTTTGGGTTGTATCTCATGCAATGCATTCTTTAAACAACTATTCTGTGGTCTGGGCCAAAACAAATAAGAAAAAGTATATCCTTTCAGCAAAATTAGTTTCATTCTTTCCGTTCTTTGAATTACCACCCTAATAAGGGGAAAAATGGAATGATAACATTTTATACCCATAATAGGAACTGGTACTATGTATCCTGATACTTACCTATTTCCTAAACTAGAGAGTCCCCAACTTTGTGGTCTCCTCTCATGTAGAAGTCTAACCAGGTTTGCTCCAGTTTCCTTAAGTTCTTTGTAAGCTGGAGAAAGTGAGTGTTCAAAGGCAGAGTGTACATGTGATTTACACATTTCTATCCTTGTTCATAGTATTTTTCCTACCCCAGTCTTGTTGGATATTTTAGTGCTCTTTGAAATTAATTTCACATTTGCAGTGGAAACTCAACATCAGGATTACTTTTAAGTCAAAAAAATATATCTGAGACCCAATAATGATTCATTTTAATTTGTATTAACTTTATTGTTGCACACATCTTTCATCAATCATTGGGCAATTATCAATTACTCCTCCTAGATTTAGTAGGAGCCTATGACTCCTCAAAAGTTTCTCTATGTATAACCCAGATAAATAACATTATGTCATTTGTAACTATTGCTACTTGATTCTTCATCTCTTATATTGGATTTTAAAACCCTTAGGCATTTCCTTACAAGTTTTCTGAAAATTAAAAATGGCCTATTTTCTCTTACTCTTTTATTCTCATTCACCATTGCACAGAAATACATTTTAACTGATAGCTAACATTGTTGAAGTTTCTCCAAAAGTTATTCTAAAAAGCCTTCAAAAATCTTGGAACCTTGACTTCAGTTAATATTTATGGAGCACTTTGGATCCATAATCTTTCATAAGAATAGACATACATATTTTTTAATTCACTGTCACCACAGAATCATTAAGGTTGGAAAGGGCCTCTTGAAATCATCTAGTCCAACTCTCTTGCCAGCTAGGTTTGTCCAGAATTGTCTCCAATTGGTTCTTGAATATCTCCACAGATGGAGACTCCACAAACTCCCTCGGACACCTGTTCCAGTGTTGGACCACCTTTACAGTAAAAAAGTGTTTTCTTGTCTTTCCACCAACATTTAAATATCATCTTCATTAAAGGCAAGTTGCATATTGAAAATAATTTTCTAATTATAAAAAAGCCAACCAACCAAACAAAAATGGAGATGTACAGGCTAAGATTAATCTCAGCATTATCTTGGTATGGAATTCAACAATTTTTGGATTGAAAGTATTTTGGAAACTACTGGATCTATTTTTTCCATTTTTTTAAGTATTCTCATGCAGTTATTCTACAAGCCTGAGCTGTCTGCTCTGGGAGACTTACTGTTGCTATGTTTGTATACAGTGTTCATTGTTTCAAGTGCTTTGCAAGTCAGATTAATTAAAGTATTTGTTTTGTTTATTTTACTGCTGCTGTATCAAGGCAGACCTAGATCTGATAAGAATATAAGTACTCTACACTTCTACTTTTAGAGCACATTCCACTCAAATTAGTTGATTTTCCTCATAGGGACCAATTGTAAAATATGAAGGAAAATGACACTTATTCACTGATACTGCACCTTTAAAACGGGCAGCAGAAACAGTAACAGAGGAAAGCTGATAAGAATATACATATTCATAATGTTTTTGTTAGAACACTGATACATATTGGAGAACTTCAGTAAATTTTAAACACTCATTTAAAATCCCTTCCATTTCTCTCAGCAAACTAGCTAGTAAGTGTGACCAGAGAGTCTTAGATGTTCTTCAGCTTGATTTTCCATCCTTTACTCTTTTGCTTTCATGGCTGAAAAGAGGAACAATAGCCGTGCTGTTGCTGAACTATTCCTGTTCCTGGCAGGCTTAGGGGTAGGTGTTCCATGTGTAAAGAGTTAGCAGAGATATTTGCAGGTATTTACAAACAGGATTGCAGAAACTGCCCTTAATCACAGAACTTGAATCACCAGTGGCTGTGCAAACAGTATCAGGACTGAGGAAGGAAGGCAAGCAGTACTGCTACTGACAAAGAATTTTTATTTAGGTAATGTTGTATTCTGGATAACAAGCATAATTTGTTTTTTTCATTGATGTTTTGGGGGTGTTCCTTTTTACATAGCATGCTTAAAGATCAGTCATCACAGTTTGGCATGGCATTACACAGTTTAGCACTGATTTTAGCTAAAACAGATTTTCCTTTCAGTGTTAGTAACATCACATTGTTATATCCAATAAAGTCAAACAGTTCTGCTTAAATAAATGCCATCTTCACACTTAAATCTGTGCTATCCTAACAGCCCTGAGATTTTCTTTGGTAACTCTGGAAAACTGTATATATGGCTGTTTACTGTGACCCTGCTAAAGGGGAAGAAAGACAATGAGGTAAAAGCAAACAATGGAGTGAAGAAATCACTAGAACAACCACCAGAAGCTATCAAGCAAATGAATTCAATTCTGTAACTAAGTTTTTAAAGGGCCTAGCTAACACTGGTATTTTTTTTTTTGCTTCTATTACATACCTTCAAAGATTAACATTAACTCTTCTATCTTTTGCTGTCACAAAGAAGCTTCTATCAATCACCTAGCTGTTGCGTTTTAAAAGAAACTTACACTTTCAAGAACCACAGTCTGTTACTCTGGAAGTCTCAATACTTACTGGTGGTACAGTATCAGAGGATACAGTAATATGAAAGTGACTTCACAGTTTGATTTATCACACCTGAATTAATTTTGCAGAGGTTGAATAGTATGGATTAAACTAGGCACAAGGCCATGCACTCAGCGATAACACTGAGCAGATGCTCATTAATTTAATAATTTCATTTGATGACTCTGAATGTAACAATGAAACAGGAATTCTTTCTTTAAGAAACAAAAGAAAGCAATATGTAGTCACATAACTGAAGACCCTTACAAAATGCATAACCTCCAAAAGGTTCAAACAAAATCCTACAGCAAATCATCCTTGATTGCCTGACTCTGCAACTTTAATGTTCTTTTAAAACAAACTGTAAACATATCTTTTTCAGGTTTTTTTTTTAAAAA
Organism: Coracopsis vasa; assembly: GCA_026283785.1. Lineage (NCBI taxonomy): Eukaryota > Metazoa > Chordata > Aves > Psittaciformes > Psittacidae > Coracopsis > Coracopsis vasa. The sequence goes on from JANHGB010055177.1 coordinate 25,296, forward strand.
AAAACAAGTAAGGGTATAAAAGTATTCAAATAGCTTGTGATTAGAGTTGGATTCTATCCTACAATCAATTGTGCTAACAGAATATACATATGTATGTGTTTATGTATTTATATATACTAACAACTTTTATTCTTGTATGTGGACCTAGAGCTCTGTAATGATGTCACAAATTCCTGATCAGTAGGGGAATACAGAATCTCAAGAGTTTTGGGAATTTGAAATATTCCATACTTTTTGGTGCAAATTTTTAAATGTCCCCTGTAGAGTCGTTCCTACTAATTTCAGATTTTGGCCCCTTGTTACAATATGGCTTTATTCAAGTCATCATTCTAATTTTTATAGCTATAACAAATACAAAAACCTACATTTGAACAACAGACTAGAACTTAATTTAGATTGATCTCCATTCTTATATGCCTGTTTTTCAATAATTTTGACTAATTGTGTACCTTATGAGAATAAGTTTCATGTAATAACAGGCATACATTACAACAATATTTTGCAGTCTTCCATTACATCATGATCACTGTAAGAATAGTTGAACTTTGTAAAAGCATTTATGATTATGATATTAATGTGTTTGCTGTGGCTGGTGAGAAATGCCGTTTTGCAATGAGAAAGTCAAGGCACAAACAGTTCAGCAATTTTCAGAAGAATACGCAATAACTTTTGGCAGGTATATAAACCACAGATCCTCTCACTCCTCCTACAAGACAAACATTCTACACACATTTACTGACCTGCGTATGTTGACACCCTTAGTGTAACTTATTAATTTAATGGCACAGGAAAAAAAAAAAAGGCTTAATATTTATTTTGATAGATTTACATAAATATTCCATCATAAATTCCAAAACCTATTTGAAGACAGTTAAGTGAAGAACTATACCAGAAGGAATTTTGTCTAAGCATCATAAAATGAACGTTTAGTAGCAACCACAAAAAACCACTCTTCTGAGAAGTAGTTCAGAGGCAGAAACTGTGGGCAAACTGAATTATTGCAAAAAGAGAACAGTGTTATTTCTAATGCTCATTTTCTAAGTAACAGAAATAATTAAAAATCTGTGTTAATTCTACGTTACAAAATAAACTTTTATTATATTGAAAATTTGTTATTTTGTGGAGTTTTTTTACATCTTTGTTTAGAGTCAATCCACATTTTATATTTATTTTTCCTAAGTGTAAGCTATATGATATTAAGGCATAACTACAGAGGAAGCTGCTGCCTATTTAACTACAGAGGAAGCTGCTGCCTATTTAACTACAGAGGAAGCTGCTGCCTATTTTTTTTTTAGGTAATGTTGGGGGGAAAAAATCAGTCTACAAAGAATAAAAACATTTCAATATTTCTCTTTACATTCTCTAAATCTGTTTTACTCCATTTTTGCTTGTCTCATCTTTTTTGTATTCCTGGTTACTATCATCTATCCTATGCACATGCCTTTTTCCTTTAATTACTTTCTGTACTTACTTGTTCATCCACACTTTTACTGCCTGTTGCTAAGCAACATGCATAACATTAGGACATACATTCATTTATCTTTGAACACGATCTATTTCCTATTTGTGTCATTCTTTTCCAATACTTTATCCCATTCAATGTTGTTGTTGATTTCCACATTTTTTCCCACCTTGTTCAGAGTAACTTGTCTAAGAATATCCACACAATTTAAAAAACAATTCCCAAACAGCAAATATCATTTTAATACTCAATGTTTCTGCTCTTTTTTCATTTTTTCTCTATTTAATTAAAAAAAAAGAAAAAGCCCCAACAAAGTGGAAAATGTTCTGTATGAAGACATGTATCTGTTAACTTGGGCAGGGGTATGAAGTAAAGAACAGAAGAGAGAGAAAGGCTACCAAAAATGGACTTGTAGGAAGGGCAAAAGATGACATGAGTTAATATCTAAGATGTACCTTGTTGCATAAGTACGGTGAGGTCTTGGAGGTAGAAAAGAGTGTGAATTTCATGTAGTTGAGACAAAGGAGCAAATGTTGGACTTAAAATACAGAATGCCCTGGATAAACCAATTACTTCGGCACTTAGGAAATGGAAGGATTTTGTCCTGTATGTTTCCTGAAAGCTACGAAGAACAGGAAACAGGTAAACTTTAGTGAGGTTTCTCTGAAAGACTTTTAAGACTTACTGTATAGATATCACAGCTGTCTACTTTTAAGAGTTCATATTAACATTAAAAATCAAAAAAGCGTCATTATAAACTACTGAATGAATATGAAAATAAAAAATAAACTACTATGAATATGAAAAATTCAACCACCTGTCCTCCTTCAGTCTCCCATAACTCATTTTTGTTCCCTTACATTCTTTCAGAGTCATGTAATATTTTCATAAATTCTCTTCAAAAAGCCAGACAGGTTTATGGCAGGGTAGAGAGGGGTTAACAATGTCCTAAGGAATTAGCCTTGCCAAATAACAGATGCTGTTAGCATCAATCCAATTTTCTCTTTCAGAAAAAAAGTTACTTAGAGGAGCAGAAACAAGATGTTTAATGAGTAGAGAAATAATGAATCTAGACTTCTGTAGATTTGCTTCATCTACCTACCACAATAACTTGATTCTTCAGTGACTTCTCACTTTATAATACTTCCAGTTCTCTTCATGCTTCTCAACCTTTTCCTTGTTGTTCAGCTCAGTAAGAAGCAGTATATGCCACAAATGACTGAAAAATGTATATGTGTTTAAAAGCTACATATATGTAGGATATGAAAAAATACAGGTTTAACATTTAACCTACTTCTATTTCTCAGAATGAATAAATAGTATGTTTTCTGCCTCTGCTGGAAAACAACACATGTTGCTAAAATTTTAAGTTCTAGAAACTTGGAATTATTTAGAGCTCTATTTGTTTACAGTTTGGTTGAGATTGGTCAATGTATTAAAAATAATTAAGGCAGGATAGACAGAAAGTGTGAATACATAAGACTTACTTCCCTAGAAAACCAGAACAGTATATGGTGAAATAAAAACCAGCGTTATTATTGATCAAATTTGCTATATAGAATAAAAACTCAATGTCTTCCTACTCCAGAGTAGGCAGCGTGTTGTAGTTCACTTCAGCTATCCATTTCTCAGTCTTTCTTCTACATGTCAGCACACACACGATTCCTTCAAAAGGCCTCTAACTTTGCATTGAACTGTACAATAAGGACTGACCTCTTGAATCAAACCCATATTCCAGCAATGACAGAAGTATTCTGTATCCCTCTGTGAAAGCATGCCAAATGGCACCATCAGCAAGCAATGCATAAGATGTGTATACAACGGCAGTTGTATGATGTGTTAGCCTTGAATCGCTCTTGTGACACAAAGCAGAAAGCTTTATTCTTTGTCATGGAATGTCATCTAGTTTTCCCATTTACTCCAAAATCTCGTTCCATATTATACATGTCTTCATAGGACTAAGAAACATTAAAAGGGGTGAGGAGGAAGGAAGGAGAAATATCAATATAACAATTTCTCCTATTATTTTCTTTAATGTATGGTATCATTCATATACAAGCATGATTTAGTCCATGATCTATTGATTGCTGTCCTTTCCCCAAGTTTTCAATGAATCTATAATGTCAACAAACTTCAAATAAAGCATCTTACTTTCCCCATTTTACATGTTAGGCCTCTGGCACTTTATAAAAAAGGCACATATGTAAGCACATATTACTTATTTCTCTGCAATCTGTTTATATAGAAATTTCTTTTTTTCACACTATTTTGCATTGTTTCACTTCAGCATTTGCCAATATGTCTTTTCTGTGTACGTGACGATGGCATCTCAAACTAAGATAAACATGTACTTTTCTTCATTGTTATTCCCTGCAAGGCCAGTCCTGCCTATACTGACCAACAAACTCTTCTAGACCATCAGGAACCATTGGCAGCACCAGTCTCAGCAAACAAGACAACCAGACCAGAGACCCTATATCTCTCTGGTCACCAAAGGTAAACCACAGTTCCTGGCTGTGGCTGGACATCTGCCACCATGCTGGATTCTCCTGAAGTTCCAGGTTAAACCAATTTAACCTGAATGACCTAAAGACTATCACAGATGCTTCATGATTCCCCTTTAAAGCTGCAGTAATGGGTAATAGTTCCTTCAACATCTGAAGTATGTTATACTGTCAAGATACAAGGCTATGAAAGAGTTCACATCAAACTAGGTGGCTGTATATGGTATCTTATTACATCGCAAGGTCATGCAAATTTTAAAATGGAATAACCTTATATGCACTAAATAAACAGCAAATGTATATATGTGCCTCTGTAGGCTCCCTTATACATCCAGTTCAGCAAGAAAACATTATTTCAATTCATGCCAATCCTAAATTGAGAAAATCATAATCCTGTTTTATAAATAGATTAAAATCATTTTATAAATTTTTATGGGATTGCCACCAGATTTCTTGACAATTATTAATTGAGTTCTGGACTTAAATTAGCATTTGTTGCTACCAAAACCTATATTAATTGAATGTCCTGGGTTCAGCGGTAGCAGTCATTTTTTCTCCTTCTTAGTAGCTGGTGCAGTGCTGTGTTTTTGACTTTCAGCCTGGGAACAGTGCTGAT
>JANHGB010055180.1:0-16417 GCA_026283785.1 Coracopsis vasa
ACCTTTGCAAGAATGGTTGCATCATTATTGCCTCCTAATAAGCTGATGGAGTCCCAGTTTTCTTAACCTTTCCATTTCCAGGACTGGCCTCTTCAAAACTTCACAGCTTTCCTTTAGACAATGTTCACAACCACTTTCAAACCCTTCCTTTGGCCCTTTTCAATCCCCAGCCCTCAGATAAATGCAATCAGTCACAGACAGAGCTACGCTAGGATCAGAATAATGATTGCTGGATCAATTTTCTTTCCACAGTAAAACAAAGCATGCATGAACCCGTAGATCCAGCAGACAGCTCATAGCCAGGCTGGCCATTCCTTAACACAGTAATTATATTCTCACCATTTAAATCCCTCTCTTCCTTGCTGCATGGTCTCAGAAATTTTCTCTTTACCTTCCTAGATGGGTCTATGATCCCTAGTTCCTTATACTACGGTACTTGTTAATTGAGAGGATTGCAATTATATGATATAGCAGCTGATACCTGATAAGAGGAAAAAGGTTATCTCTTTTTGCATGGGTACGGTAAGTGAAAAGAAATTAACAGAGGTGCAAAATCTGGGCCTTATCTTGCACTACTGTAATATGGAGAGAATTAGGGATTCCATACACAGCAACTAATCCCTAAATACATAACCTACAGTCATCTCAATGTCTTATCTTTTTCGGATGCTGTTTGGGAAACAGAGAATACAGTGTATTTTGTTAGAAGAGCAATTCAGACTTTATTAAAGTGATAAAGTCCTCAATACACATTACCTAGGATGTAGAAGCAAAAAGGCAAAAGTGGAGGGGCGCTTACTATAGCAAAAGTAGTAAGTCTGTGCAGAAGAAAGGACTTGTGAGTCTTAAAAATGAAGACTATTTACACTAGTAAACACCAGCTTTTCTTGTGCTATGAACAATTCAGGGTAAAGACTTGCATTATTATTATTTTGTACCAAGTCCAAGACAACAGTTCTGGTCTGTGATTAGAATACATAGATACCATCACAAGTCTTTTGGTCTTGAGTGAGATGAAGAGCCATGATTTTTTCCTTCAAATCTGATATCAGATCTCAGATCTGGCTATGTTTTCTTTTTCATGATTCTGGTTGAAGTGGTATCCCTGTAAGAGTCTTTATGATTCACTGTTTGTGACCACTATCGCTACCTCACTGAGACATTGCATCATATCTGATATCTATTTACCAAACTGTTTTTATATTTCTTGTTGGAGATACCTTCCCTCTAGGTCTCATTTCCCTTCCAAACCTAGATTCTGTCAATCATGAAGCAACAAATTAAATCCAGTATTTTCTTTTATTCTGCACTTGTACTGGCAATGTCTTGTTAGTATTTCACTTTCTAGTCACATAGGTAATTTACTATATGCATAAAATGCATGTGATTTACAAAAATATCCCCAGCTGAGGAAAAAACACTGGCATGAGATAACCAGTTACGCTGTTTTTGTAGTTGTAGCTCTCAAACATTCTTTGGAGCCTGGATTCACTTCTTCAAGCTGTGTCAATTGTGCTTGCTTGGGAACTCACTGTGTGCTGAAATCTTCTTACAATTTATGTTCTCATTGGCTAGATGATTTATGACGATTAGATGGACCCTGGTCAACCCTGGTGTTTTTGATGTCTACAAGGACTATCCATGTTGCCCAAGCACCTCTGTGGAGTCAGCCAGCTCAGGGGCAGTTCCCATATGGTTCTTTTTCAAATTACAACAGTCATGTTTTCTTTTCCACCATCCTTCACATGGTTAGATATAATCACTAAGGGCTATGTGTTTAAGCAGCATACCAGAACTTATTTCTGTACATATGAAATTTTCTGAGCATGCTTTGGCATTCAGCTTTGTCCCTAAACACAAACGTATCCCTCTGTAATACAAAGTACAGAGAGTCTAACCCCAAAAGAAGGAATATAGCCATTCTGCTAGTCCCTCTGTATTTTGAAAGGTCTTTTAAAATTATCTTGACCTTTTGTTTTGCCCATCTTTCTTCCAACTTGTCCAAAAAGTTCATGGCAGGATGGAGAATCAAACCAAGTGAATGAAGCTAATTTAGTCTGTAAATTAAAAGAAAATTTAACACTGTTTTGTGTAGAATTCAGTTTCAATACAAATCATATCCACATCTGGTACAATCCAATTTCCCCTTGTCCTATCTGTATGGGCCCTTGTCAAAAGTCCTTCTCCAGCTTTCTTGTTGGCCCCCTTAGGTATTAGAAGGCTGTTCTGAGGTCTCCCCAGAGCCTTTTCTTATCCAGGCTGAACAAGCCCAACCATCTCAGCCTGTCTTCATATGGGAGGTGCTCCAGCCGTATGTGCATTTTTGTGGCCTCCTCTGGACTTGCTCCAACAGGACCACATTCTTCTTAGGCTGGTGGTCCTCAACATGGATGCAGTACTGCAGATGGAGTCTTACAAAAGCAGAGTAGAGGGGGAGAATCCCCTCCCTTGACCTGCTGGCCATGCTACTGGTGAGATATAGTTGAACAATGCCAATCCCAATACCAGCCTCTGGGGAGAACCGTTTGTCCTGGTCTTCACTTGGACATTGACTGCAGCTCTTTGAGTGCAACCACCCAGCCAATTCCTTATTCACCAAGTGGTCCATCTGTCAAATCCATGCCTCTTTGATTTAGAGACAAGGATGTCACGTGGGACAGTGTCAAAAGCTTTGCATGTGTCCAGGTAGATGACGTAAATTGCTCTTCCCTTATCCACCAATGCAGTAGCCCCATTGTAGAAGGCCACTGAATTTGTCAGGCACAATTTGCCATTAGTGAAGCCATGTTGTTGTTCACTGATCATATATATGTCACCAGTATACCTGTTAGTATTCTAAAACAGCAGTTAGGTACATAAGACATGAAATGAATATGAATGGAAACCTCAAGCCACATGAACTCAACTGCTCCAAAAGCGGGTCAGCACTGGAATTGCTTCTGGAAGCTGTGCACAGCACTTCAGGCATACATGGTGTTTTGTGCTGCTGAGGTCTCACATTGCACCAGTGGAGTCCAGGGTACTCGCATGTTTTAGCCCCAAAGCTTCCATGTGAGAAATCTCATGGGATGCTAATTCTTCAAAATGTTAACTAAAACCCTTCTTCCACTCTTCCCACAAACCCCCACCCCCCAAAAAAACCAAACCAGCCAATATAAAGAGGTAAACTTCAGGCCTACAAATTCATTCACTGCTAAAAACACAGTGGCTGGTGTCTTTGCCAACTTATATAAAGTAGCCTAAAGATTAAGGCACTCGCCCAAGAAGTTAAGAGACCTGGTAAAACATCTTTGTGAGCCATGAGCTGTCAGCTTTCTTCTCCCTTCCCTACCTTCCAGAAGGCAGTCAGTCACTAAGCTTCAGGTGACTTTAGGTGGAAGACCTTATTTGCCTCCTTCCATGCAGTCAGTACAGGGATATTAACTCCAAAACTGAGTTCTTGCTCCTAACCCTCCTTCATTTACACATTTTACAGTAAATAATCATTGCATAAAATTCAGAAATGTTAAAGGAGGCAAGATCCTGAGTTCCTGTATCCTTGCCCCTAAATCTATACCTGTAACATCATGTCTCCTGCTCTTTGGCTTCTCCTTTTCTTCTTCTCCCATGAATCTTACTTTCTTCTCTGCATTGTGACTAATTTCAGCACATGGGATTTGGGCAATTCTGCTGTATTTTTTGTTGTTGCAGGCTCAGTCTGGGGCTATCTAGATATTGCATGAAGGTAGATCTGTTGTAGCTGTAGAGTTTTCCAAATGCAAACAGGACTGTATGTTTAAGAAACAAAAATCAATTTAAGTAAGTCATTGTGACCCTTGGTCTGGTCTCAGTCATGATTCATGAGGGTCTTACTGGAAGCAGTCTCTGTACAAGGACAGTGATGCAGTCCTTTGTCACTATCACTGAGTGATCTCGCTGCCGCTATCGCTTTAAAGGGACAGTTATGGCAAAGCTTTGACATTGTCTTCTGTCTCCTGGGGTAGAGCAAAAAAGGGAAGTGACAGACCAAAGGAAGCTTTAAATGCACATCCTAAAACCAGATGTTTGGGTATGAACTTACCATGCTCAATAGGCAAAGCCTTTATCTGTGTTTGCTGTTTCCCATACCCGTTATTTTTCATATACATTTTTGGTCTAAGGCCAGTGGCTTCTTAATTAGTCTTAACCCACTAAATTTAATTAAGGGAGTTGATCATCAGGGGTTACTGGGACATGTGAACTTTACAGAATTAGGTTGCTTCTCGAAGTGTCAAGACAATGAAGAAGAATGCCTCATTTCTTGGGTAAAATTTTGAACTAAGATTTTCCTTTGCATTTGGCTGCAGGGAAGTGAGTTTAGCCAATCTTTTCTTGCAGCATTTCTCAATCTATCTGCCAGAACAGCTTACTGGGGCTGATGGAGTTACATGCAATGAAGTGTGCTTTTTTGGCTGCTTGGCTTCTACCCAGAAAGCACCCAAGGCATAAGCAGCAGAACCATTGTCATCACATCCTGGATGCCCCAGGTGGAACCGTATGTATTTTATTTCCAGTTTGAGACTAGAATCATAGTTGCTAAAAGCTATACTTCCCCCTGCCAGGGTCTGCTCATGCAGTAAGGTCTAAAGGGAGTGGCCACATGATTTCTTGAGGCCTTTTCTAATCCTTTTCTTTTTTGTTATTCCCTCAAAATTACTGAGAAAGGATGTTGCTCTCATTCTCTTACAGATATAATGTCTGACTGACAGAAGAGAATTTGATTTCTTCCTGTCATGTAGAAGGAGCAAAGCCAGACCTAAAATTAAATTCAGTTACGCAGTGTTATGCAGCAATTCTCTATTGTTAAATGTTAAATTCTGTTCTTTTGTAATAAAAGTTGTGTAGTTACAAAAGCCTCAAATGTGGTGAAAAATGAAGAAATCATGAAGTTGGTTAAATAATTTTTAGCACAGGAGTATGTTTCTTCAGCAGCAGCAGAGAGAAGTGGCTCTGCTAAATAAAGCCACAAGGTGTAGTGCTGGGACAAACAGAAAGATGTGAGATGTCACCCTACCTTCCTGTTCAGCTTCCCACAGATCACTGACTCAGAGCCAAGGGGGCCATTGGGACTCAGCTTTTGTGTAGCACAGGCTGCAGGACTTCCCTGAAGTAATTCCATTTTGAATTAAAGCACGGCATTAATGAAACAATTATCCAGCCCTGATTTAAAATTGCCGACGACAGAGAAACCACAACATCCTCTGAGGGGCTGCTCCAGTGGTTAATTACCTTCATTATTAACAATGTTAGCCTTATTTCTAGCCTGCAATTTTCTCTAGCTCTGAGCTGTATCCACTGGAGTGCCTCACACTTTTAGTTTTTGATTGAGTAGCCCATTAGTACCTTTTGTTCCACTTGTAAAGGACCTGTTCCTTTTATTATTTTTCACTTTTTTAAAGCTTTAGCTCCCTGAGTTTTCAGCCACAGATACATATTCAAGCCTTCTGTACAGCTCTTTCCCATTTATCAATGTTGTGAATTTGCAGACTGTAGAGCAGGATGCAGCAATCCGGAAAAACCTCTCCTGCTGTACACTGTATTTCCAGACATATTCTGCTGACACCACCATTTGATTTTTTTAAATTTGTTTTTTATTTGCAGTTTTCCCTCTGTGTAACTCAGTTTCTTTGCCCTGGAATGAAATGCTGGACTAACAGAGGAAATGTGATTTTTGTCTTATTTCAACAGATTGCAATTTTGCCAGTTTTAGACAAGTGGGAAAGAATGAATGCCAGGGATTAGACTCAGTCTGGTCATTACACTCAACATAATCCCCTCTTCCTACTGAAGCTCTGTGTAAAATGTCTTTCAGACCAACCATGCATTGCATAGAGATGGCAAAGACAGAGAGAGAACAGACAAATCTATATGGCATCTATTATGATTATGGATCATCAGAGAAGTGTCTTAATTCTTTATGTCTATATCTGATTCATGAAAGTCATGCCAGGAAGATTTAAAAATTGTTTGCCAGTTGCTGTTGGGAGTCCAAAACATTTTTAAATACCTTTTTGAGAGCCTATGCATATGTTGTCATACCTGCAAGGCAAATTTGTACATTATTTAAAACTTGTATCTTCTGAGAGCTAATAAGTAACTAATATATTACATGATTCTTCCGGGCAGCCTTGTGCCCTTGTCATGAGAGGCATCTCCCTTGCCAGCAGAGACCTAGAGCAGGAAGGACATGTTACACTTCTGGCATTTTTCAAGTGACAGAACATCTTTTCATGCCTGATAAGGTGGGAGAAACACCTGAAACTCTATTAAATATTTGATATCCCTCTTGCCGCAGCATGGTGCAGAGCACCAAGCATGACTTTAAAACAGACTAGTTCAGAAGAGTGAGCAGGAAGGAGGGGAAATATAAAGAAACATAATGAGCCAAAGAATCACTGTTTCCTCAAAAATCCCCCACCCGCAAACATCTATGTGCCTGCACACATATGTAAGAAGCAAACATCTTCATCAGGGCAAGGGTGTTCTGCCAGGACATTTCCCACTGCTCACAGCCAAGTGAAAAAAAGCCCTAAATAACAAGTGAGGGAAATGATGTTTGTGAGGTCCCACCATAGCTGTGGGGTCAGATGTAGACTGGTGACCCAGTGTCTCTCACAAGCCTGTCAGGGTGCGAGGCACCACAAAGCAGACCCAGTGCATGGGGAGAGCAGCAGCCAAGAGCCCAAAACAGGCAATATTTAAGAGTGTTAAAAAATTGTGAAATGTGACATGTATAGAGGAAAAAGGGAAGGCACTCAAAGAAAAAGACAGAATTGAAAAGAACAAAGGAATCAAATAAAAATACAATGCTTGTAGTAGGCATTCAGTACATAAATTAAAACCATGATCTTCCATAACCACAGCAGTGAGAATTTCAAAAAGACTCATTGCAAGAAAGGGAGTTCCACCTTAGAGAAGGCAAACGGCTTTAAAAATTCAGGCTTCAGACTATACTAAATCCATTTTAATGTCTGAGCCGACAATTTGAAGACTGAAGGATCAGTGGGGAAATAAACTTACTGGACTCTCAAGCTAATGCACCTAGTCAAGCAAACACCAAAGAAAAGGGGGGTTGTGCAGTGCCTCCACTCCATGGAAAAACAATGTTTTTTTCCAGGTTCAGTATGGAAGGATAAACTCCTGCATGGACAAAGAAAGAAACCAGCAGGTTCTGATGGCTTTATTACAGTCCTTGGTAAACTGGAGGCAGATTACTCTGTCCCAGCAATTGGAATTATTACGTTATAAGTTGCACCTATGTCTGCTTTCTGGTGTCACTGTATCCCAGCTGATGCATTAATGGGTTTCTATCATGTTCCACCTGTTGCTGATGACCTTGCTATGCATTGCTATGTCATACTGAAGAACTCCCCTGGATTTCATAAGGGTCTTCCAAAATCTCCTTTTATATTCTAAATTTGATAGGAAAGGAAAAAAGAGAAGCTTTTTGATACATACAAGCCCCTCTTCATGTCTGAACTAAAAGCATAATTTTCAAAGCTAAATACAGGTTGAGAGCAATTGTTATGAATTGGACTAGATAGGTTGATAGCAGCCTTGACTTGAAGCAGACAGCCTCTTTGACTAGACTGGCAAGCTCATAAATGTGAAAGTATTAGAGTTAGCCTTGAAAAGAAGCTGGAAGCAGAAGCAAATTCTGTGTGCTCCAGCCTTCACATCTGGTGGGATATGCCATTAATTAAATTATCTATGTCTTGATTCAATCTGTGCTTAATTTGAAAGGAGTTCAGTGGGACCCTTTCTGTACTCAAATGAAGGCAGAAGCTTAAAGTGTTTAGTTAGATCAAGGCTGTGGTTGTTTACAAAAACAATGATTTAGGCCCCGGTGTAAAAGAAATTTTTTAAAATTCAAAGTATTTAAGCAAATGTTCAATTCCCACATCAGACCTTGACATTTACTAGTTGGTGCTTAGGACATAATCAGTGCTGAGTTTATAATTGCAAATATCAAAATAGTTATAAAGGCAGAACAGTGAGAGTGATAACCTTTTCCAGGGTAAGTGTAGATGCTCTGTTTGCTTTCATTCTCCCAGCGTCTTATTATGCAGTATAATTTAGAGTATTATGGGACAATTATGGGACCTTCTGATGAAATAAAAAAATGGCAAACCTGTTTCTCACCTCAACACCTTTAATTTTGTATGAACACATGCTGGTGTGACTATTTTCCTTTTTCTAATATCTCTTTTTCAATCAACTTTTTTGCTTTCAGGTCACGAAACATATTTGATACTTAGGCCATTCAGGGGTCAGAAGAGAGATCACATGTGATATTAAATGATGGAAATGCCTTGTCTACTGGGTTTATTCCTCTTCCCTAAATGGCTACTCCTGAGATCTGGGAATGGCTATAATTTCAGGGTTAGTGTTTGAATGACCTTTTCGAGAAATATCTTAATAATAGGAGAATGTTTGTGTCTACCTTTCCTATACTACCCACCCATCATATTAGCACAGTTATTACAGGGGCATAAACATGGGCTCTGACCTTTGAGCCCCTGGAGGGAAAGGCTTGCAAACATTTAATAAGGTAAAAAGCCATCAAAGGGGTAGGTCAGAATTTCAGGCTGAGCATTAAGGAGAAAATTATGTCAGTGACTTTAATCCAGGCTTTTATGGTATACGTAGTCCCTCACTTTCCCCCCTTTGTATACGTTATAAATGCTTTCACTCAGAGATAAGCTATTGCATGCTCATTCATGCTAAATATGCATGGACAGATACCGCCAAGCAGCTGGTACATAGTACTTTCTTCATTCCTCAAACCCCTAAATATATTGAAATATATAGATTAATTTTTCTTTAAATATTCTTTAGGGATGGCAGAACAGCATCCTCAGGCACAGAGGAATGAACTTATGCTGTCTCACCTAAATCTGGTGCTGATGCAGTGATCCAGAATCCCTCAAATCAACATCCCCTCACCTCAAAACCATGCAGGGTTTAGTCCCTCATACCTGAGTACTTCAAACCATCCACCACAAAAGACAGATCCCTGAAAGTGAGGCAATACATGCTTTATGCATAAAATCGTACTATAGAGCCCACCCGTTCACCAGGAATCTTTTTTTCAAATGTTCCATATGGAGAATGTTTTATGGGGAGACCCACAAAAGAGACAGTGCATTTAATCAATCAAAATCAGATTATCCCTTGAGGACTTAATTATATAATTAGGTTGAATGAACCTGTCTGGTTTAGGTTGTCTTCCTGAATGCTGTCGCTTAGAATAGTCTGCATCTCTGAACATCATTCTCACACTGAAGTGATGCATGGGAGACAGAAGGAGACCATGCTATCATAACACTGTTCTTCAGCAAAGCCTTACAGCATCCTCCTGCCCCACACACTGGGCTGGCATCAGGAGAACCAGTCCTGACAAATCTGTTCTAGTGGAATATGTTCCTGCTTGTGGCAGGGGGGTTGGGACACTTTAACATCCCTTCCAACCCAACCATTCAATGATTCTATGATTCTATGACTTTAACAAGTGCAAGGTTTGTCTCTGCAGAGAGCAAGCACACAGAATGATACCAAACCTGCAAACCACTATTCTGAAAATTCAGTGGATACTTAAAGGAAACATAGCTTTGCTTTGGCCTTGAGCCTAGAACAGATAGGAAGAAGTATAAAGTGCATAAGTAGGGAATTTGACCCTGGAGAGAAGAATGGAGCAAGGGAAATTTTACAAATCAGACATGGGTTTATTTAGATTTTTAAAAACTGAAAGTTTACTCAAAAAATAGGTCTTACAATTTGCTCCATTTTAGAGAGAGTATCAAGATAGAATTTGATTTTATTGAGTCTATAGAGTACTACTTTACTAATTTGAAGATGGTGTTGATTTCAGTTCTACTTTCAGTTATCTTTCCTCCCACCAGGACACTGTTCTTCCTAACCAATCAATAGTTTATTCATTCATCTAGACCTACATGCATACATAATCAACCTTTCATCAGGATACAATCACACTCAGAAATATTTTCAGTGGAAAGAAAAAAAGAAAAGATTCTCTGTAAGCTTCTTTAAACTTGATGTCTGTTGCCAGAAGCTCTAGTCTGGTTTAACCAACAGTTCCTTCTAAAGGTAACAGAAAGACATCAGCATCCACACAGGGCAGTTTATTCCAGTTTAGGATAACAGCCTAAAATAGGTGGGATGAATCATCTTTGGGCAGTGTCTGTTTTGTTCCATTCTTTATAAAATAAAATTAAATAATAATTTAAAATAGATGTCTAGCTTTCAGGCAGCTAAAATAGCATGAGGTGCATCTTTTTGTTGTTGTCGTTGTTGTGTGTGTTAGTTTTGCTGATCTTAAAGAAAACCAAAATTATGACAATAATGTATTAAGGAAAAAAAGGTTAATTTTTGTGGGAAGAACATTCTTAGGATGCCCCGGAGCCTGGGATGAACCCACACGTTATATTAGAGACTAGATTTGAAAATGAGTTTAGGGCAAATTATTAGCTGGAAGGGCTTTTCAAGAGAAAAAGTCACTTTTGTTGAGAGTGCCTCAGACTGTATGAAATGTTTAATAAGTGGTCACTAGGACAAAGAATCATTCTCCAAGCTGAGGGTTTAAATTTTGCCCCATGAAGGAGCTTTCCATGCCTTTTTGCTTATTTTAATGGATTATAAGGATTTCATGTTGACTGAATAAGAATATTCCTGCTCACACAAGTATCATGTAGACTGATGGCTCATGTGCTATCCTGGAGAATACAGGCTCAGATTCTGATAGACAAGAGAGGAGCCATTCAGGAGTTCTAGCACTGGACTGCAGGTGAAGTCAATGCCTTACCACCAACTCCTTTCTGAGCATGGTTCTATATTTCTTCTCTTCTTATGTTTTGGGGCGAAGAAAGCACAAAGTTTTTAGATTCCACTTCAATAAATAAAGGAGAAAAATCTATTTGGTCCAAAAAGCCTTTTGATGCGTCTTTCCCAGCTTCACTGCTTGAAATAGAATCTCCTGAAGTACCTGAAGTGGGGACAGAAGTGATGACTACTCAGCATGCCCATGGACCCCTGGAAGCCATGAGTGCAGAGATGCCAGCTTCTGACATGAAAACTCATCTTCCCTCCAGACCTCTTTGGGTGACCTTGGAAAGTGGAGACCCCGTTGGTAACAGTTGCCTTCCATTAGATAAACTGAGCCACATGCCTTCTTTCTGTGCAGCAGGTATCTTTGTATCCTGAGATAAGAGCGGGGATGGGAAGCAGTTCACAGCTCTTTGACAAATCGCAGCATGTGTGAGCAGTGACCATGACCTTGGCCTTGGTGGCCTGGGGGTTTCCGTGTGCTGCACCTGTCCTCGCGTTTCCTCGAGTGCCCCTAAAACCTCTGCATTCTGCTCCCTCTCGTGCTCTCCTGCAGCTCAAATCCAGTAGATGGCGACAGGATATAAAGCATTTTGTTAGTTCTTCCATGAATTGGTGGGGTTTTATGTTTAATTCATTTTAACACTCACCCTTTAAAAGAAATTTATTTTCATATTTCAAAGTCATGGCAGCATTTGAGTTCATTTATCTTTCAGTATTTTCTTTTGCTCCTCATTCCACACAGTTCATTTCAGGTTGAAAGTCACAGCCAACCTCCTACCACTCTTGCAAGCTTGAAGGCACTACTCCAGGTGTTCCTTGATACTGCAGTCATCTAATGCCTCTGGACAAGGGATGCAATTAATATCACCATTTTGGATCCATCTCCTTTCTCTTCTAAGTCTGTGACCTTACTTCTCAGATCTGCAGTTGATTTTCATGACCTCCTGTAAGATTGCTACAGCCACATGGAAGGTCAGCCAGCATGTTTTTGGACTCAGAAAGAACAGGAGACATTACCTTGGAAAGAATATAATTTTTTTTTTAACTTAGCCACATGAAAATTTTTCATATTTATCTATGAACAATCAGAGTCTTCAATTCTGAAAGCAGAGTGCCTATATGATGGGAAAAAAGGGAAAATCTAGCAAATCTGGATTTTAAAGACCCCATGGAACGTACCACTCTGGAATTAAATGTATTAAAATAGCTATACAATCCCACACCTCTAGTCCCTGGTTACCTTCAAGGATATCTACCCAACCACAAGTCATGGACATCCGTGTCTATGTTATTCAGAAGTCACTCTTAAGAAATACATTTTTCAACACAGCTTGCTTAAGTCTCTTTAGTCAATGTACCTCTTGAGTTGGGATACACACATTTTCTGCCATTGTCTCTATCTTTAAGATGAAGCATCATCTGAAACTGGCACTGAGGTGATCTCTAAAACCCTGGTTGTCATGGAGACAGGAACAGGCTGACCTCCTCCTGGTTGCAGAAGGAGAGAGTGGGCTACAGAGACTTCTCACCAAGAGATATTCCAAGGACTTTTGACATCTGCAAGTCTGACACAGAAACTTTTCTTTATCAATGAAGGCAGTTAAGCCATAACTCTCTCAGACGCTTGCTGTAGTAATGCAAAAAAAAATTAAAAATGGAAGAATATTTCTTATCTTTTATTCAGCATTTTTTACCAGTTTGATTTCTTCAGAGGAAGGAGATAACTCGACACATATTTATCCTCATAATAACAAAAGTCTATCCAAGACAGCAGTAAAGACCTTCATTGGATATCCTGTGCTCCTTGGGATAACACAGAGAATCAGAGAGGATGTCCATGTAAAATCCTGACTTCTCCCTTTATAGGAAAGGCCACCTCACATGTTTCAAATAATCTAATGAATGTAGCCAATAGCCAAGTCTCCCAAGCACAGAAGGGTATGTCAGGCCATTTGTCAGTTAGTTGTGGTAATTGGTACACCAGTAAATACAATTTTGCCCACCATTAATGTAGACAAGAGCCAAAAAGATTTATCAATTTCTTTTTTCCTTCAAAAGCAGGTGAAAGCTCTTATGGAAAGCTCTATTGAGGACATATTCACCATCTCAAAGCAGAGAAGCCATTTAACTTTTCCCTAAGTAGAAAAAAAATAACCGTTACTCTTCATTTTCCAATACTGCTTTTTAATGCATGACTTTGAGTGTCACAAACCCTTGTGTAGTAGAGACACTCATCTGGCAGCAGTCTACCAGCTGTTGTGGTAGGACAGGTGCCTCTCTCAGGTGCAATGCGACTCAGGATTTTAGGGAATATGGCCTTAGGCAAAAATTAGCACCTGAAATTTTGCTGAAATATTTAAGCATTACAGATGCAGCTCTTTCTGACAGAAACTTGCACTTCATTTGAACTTGTGACAAGCTGTCAGAGCCAGTGGTCTATGTGGACAAATACTTCCTGTGCCCTGTGTCAATCCTAGTAGGAAAAAGTGTTTGAAGCACTGTGCATGTGAATGCAAACCCTTGAACACTACCTGTGAATTGTTGGTGTTATCATAACTGCTCCTTTTTTTTTTGACCAAATGCAAAAGAAATTGCTCACCCCTTCCACAGCTGCTAGGAAGAACCATACTTTAACAACTTGAAGCAACTTATACTTTGCTGACTGAAAGCAACTCATGCTTTAACAAATCAAAGCAACGCATACTTTAAGAAAGCAACCCCTGAAAAAAGTACACAATTAATCCATATTTGTGAAAAGATATTCAGTGAATACCAGGCAACTACTGATAAATTACTGTGCTAGTTATGGCATAGCAGCATCCTTTTTGCCAAAATGGGTGTACTGAGCCAGCTGCTGAGCCACTTGAGCCTTAAACCGCACTCAGTTTTTATCCCCAAACCCTTGTTTTCCAGCCAAGATCCCACTCCTCTACTTCCTACCATCATTATTATTAGTGATTCAATCTAGTGAAGACAGAACCTTCCTGGCTAATGTGGAAAGCCTCAGCTACAAGAGCCAAATGAACTTAAGCACAATAAGAACTCTAGGCAGATTAGAAATATCACATAGGAGAAGCTAGCCAAGGATAAGTAAGGAGAAAAAGAAGAGAGTTTCAACGTACTATAATTTGAAATACAGATCAACTAATTCTCTGGATAGTTTACAGATCATAAACCTTGGAGCGGTACTGTTGGCCTGACAGGTACATGCTGAGGCTTAAATGACACTTTTCTGATGCAGCCAGCTTCTCTGACTTTGATTGCTAATTGCATGTTGCATTTGGCATGAAGCCTCCTCTGTTGCCTGGATTGAAGTGCCTCTGCTTGATCGTCTCTGCTGCTGCATCAGTTTCCCTTGGGAACTTTCCTGACATAGAGAGGAAAGGAATTTCTCTGCTAATTTCAGAGAAAGAGATTTTTCTTGAGAAACAAGATCTCACATTTCCAAAAGTTTGGAATTTGCAGTAGAGATGCTTTCTATTTACAAGGCTGAGTTAATGGAATCATTTTCCTGCAGAAAAGTGCAGATTGATATACTAAAGAAATGAAACAAACAATAAAAGTGGAACAAAAGCAGATGGAGAAATGGTTGAAGTAATTAATTGTGAATGAAAGAGTGGCAATTTTTTTGTGCATATATCCGTAGTTTGCATAATCCTCTACTGAAAGCCAAATTGTTCAACCATTATGCATATTCATTTCTGCAAAGACAACTTCTTCAGGATCTGAGCACCTGCTTATGAGATTTTGCTGAAGAGGGGTGGGATAATTTATGTGTTTAAAGGTAAGCATGTCATTTTCTGAAAGAATAGTTATTTGTGGTGGTATTTGGAGGAATCTGGCTATCTTGATGGTACATCAGGTGGGTGTAAGTCCCGTTTTCTCCGTGTCCCATGTAAATGGATGAGTTTGGGATGCTCAGACAAGAAAGTTTTCACTCTTTTCCCAACCCAAAAAACAAAACAAAAAAAAAATACATGCTCACACACAAAAATAAACAAAACCAAAAACCCAGAGCAAAAAAAAAAACCCACACCAAACCAAAAAATCCCACAACCAAACAACAAGAAAAACAACAAAAAACCTGAACAAACTGTTAAGAGATAGGGCTGTTTCCTTAATCAAAACCTCATTCCAACTTGTCAGTTCACTCTCAGATACGTGCAGCAGTTCTGTGATAAATCTTGACATAGTTCATCTTTGAAAAAGCACTTTTGAATTTAAAGAATAATTAAGCTGAACTGGAACCAGTATTTGAGCTTAAAAATGGGTTTCATTAAGGAGCCAAACTGCAGTCCCTGGTTTTGCCATCACTATTCAGTGTAATTAGGAGAAAAATTGTACAGAACAGCCCAGTTATTTTGCTAGAAAGCAGGATGTTATGGGACTGATAGAACATATTAAAGGAAGGTTTGTACCCAGATTGGGGTAAAAATAAGTTTTCTTGTTTATCCCTTGAAGGTCTATTGTAACACAATACTAAACTAAAATATAACTACAAAACTAAAATACACTTGTCAATAAAATGATCACTTGCTAAGCAGTTTTTAGAAAGAACATCATCACCAGAGAGAAATGCAATGAAGTGCATTTGCTTCAGTTCTTGAAGGACTCTTTTTCTAAATGGAATTAAGATTCTGGAAGACAACTGAAGCATCATATGGATAACAAATATCCACATATGTTGTCCTAGATCAACAACCTGATGTAGGATAACCCTTATTGTTGATTACTTTGTCTGTGTGTTTAGTTATTGTTGACAATATTAGTCACTGCACTGTTGAACTCTATTTTTTAACATGGCTGAGATGTGTGCAACTGCATTTAGTAGTTTTGACAGGTTGAGTGCCAGTGAAATTCCCAATGTCCCCTGTCTTCAAATACCTTAAAATAGTCAACCCATAGGCAAAGTGGCTCAATTTTTTTGTTGTGGTGTTCCTTTGCTTTTGGTTGCTGTCACGGCAAATTTTACAGTAAGGAGTAGTGAAATTATGGTGCTGTTTAATCTGAAATAGTCAAGAATTACCACTGACTGTGGTCAGGAACAATTGGGTCCAAAATAGTAATCTGCAGAATTGATGGAACCTAAAACCAAAGTCTGCTTCTTCCAGCCTTTTGGAAGTTGATGCTTCTAATAATTTATCAGTTAAGAACTGTAAATTGTATTATTTGCCATGTATAGGTATAGGGCTGGTACCAATGTGAAGCTGTTGCATATGATTTTGTCAGACATGACCCTTTCCTGATTCTCCGTTCAAATTTAATCCATTATCCTGACCACAGAGCATAACAGCCTCATCTCTGTCTTGTAACACCACTGGCTGATGAAACTGGGCTATGAGATCTTGTCAGATATGAAGGACTCAGACTATGAATTTAGTGTTTGTAATAGCCATGGAAAAAAACCCAAACAACAGAATAAACTGGTCTATAGTTCATCTCCATGCCAATGCATATTATTCCGTATGTCACCAAGACTCTGTCCAACCTGGCCTTGAACACCACCAGGGATGGAGCATTCACAACTTCCCTGGGCAACCCATTCCAGTGCCTC
>JANHGB010055185.1:0-10542 GCA_026283785.1 Coracopsis vasa
AGGGTGGAGGTTGTTAAATTAAACAAGAATAAACTTGGGGGTGGGGGGGGAAAGAAAGGAGGAAAGTTGTGAGTGAAATTCTGTGAGGAAACTGCAGTGGTGCGACAGGCCGGGCTTTGGGAGGGATTTTGTGTGACACAGCAGGACAGACCCTATAGAGCCTTGTCACTTTCATAAACTGCAAAGAAATAAGATAAGGATCACAACAACACTTTCAAGCCATTCTCTGTATAGGTACTTCTTCAAGCAGAGCAGGCCCTGCAGTTCTTCAAAAGACATTGTCCATGTATAAATAAAGATTACATTTACTTTGCCCAGAGGATGACAAGTAAAGAACATCTACTTGTTGTAATTATGTGTCGCTGTGTTACCAATTAGCTCATCAAATTAGCCATCAAATTTGTTCCTGCAGTGGTGTTGAACTCAAGTTCATGATGAAATTTGTACCTTCTAGTACAAGGTCTTCCTCATAGCTTCAATATTTGAAGTTTGGCCAAAATATGTCCTTAATGAGCTGGATAGCTCTAAATATTTATTAGCATCTGAAAACTTCTCTAGATTTCATACTCTCTTTTTTGGACATCTTTTTTTAATGATATTACTGCTAAAATAAACCCAGTACCACAAGGTCCCTCAGTCTCAGTCGTACGATCACTTGCATTATCGCTAGCAAATGTGGCTGTTTGATATGAATCAGTGATCTCACTCCCTTATAGAACAGTGCTAGAAAAATGATACCGTTTTGTATAGTGCATAGCTGCATGGTTCTATCATACATCTCTCCCTATGGAAAACTGCTCATTATGCCAGCTACAACACCACTACGTAACATTTAATTCTATCCCAAACTGCTGTTTCTCCTTCCACAGCTTTTTCTCCTACCACTACTCTGTCTCCCATCAGCTAAATGTAAGTGGAACATGACAAGTCTTTACACAATCAGCACAAATCAGACCATTTCCGTATTTAGGACTTCCTGAACCCCTACAGCCACTTGCCAAAGACCTCACTCCTGTAACTCCACAAGCCAGCGTGCTCAGGATCAAGAAAATGGTTTTTCTCATGATTCTGCTGTTTTCCTACCGTAAGCCAAGGACATACTTCTTATATATTACAAATCTTTCTGAACAAGAGCAATCATTTCTTGACTGAAAGCTTTCTTCCCTTCTCTTAGTTCAAATGTCTCAGCAGATTCAGAAAACCATGGTAAACGGCAAAGGTAGGTTTCTTTTTTTGGGGGTTGGGATATGGGCTGAAATTAACTTAAAAAATATGGGGGGGAGGAGATTTTAAAATGTCCAAAACCTTCATGTAAAATTAAAACATATTTTCCCCTCTAGAAGTGTACTAATTTATCTTACTCATGACTGGTTTATTACTATTTTGTATGAAAATACAAGTTTTTATTATAAATTTATTTGTATTATATCATAAAAGCAAACTAATTTGATAGACTGTCAAGGTTCCTGCTGCTACTATCCAAAAGTTCAAACTACTTACGCAACATTAATTCTGCCTGATACAGTCACATATAAAATACTGCTTTTACTTACAGGTTCACATGCTACCTCTCAACTATCCCATAGGGTCACTTTCTCCTACAATTAACATCCCATAACATTTATATTTATCTTTTATACTTGTATTATTTTAATTCCTTCTGTAGTTTGAAAGTATTTTTGTTGTTTCATCTGGATACATCTGTTGGCTTTGTATGTATATGCTCTGTCTTGCATGAAGACATGCACTTGTCATTATTTCTATGACTTGACTCATCAGGTGTTTGAAGCCCTATACTGATTTTGAAATACACAAAGCTGTGTTGCCTGCTACCAGAAGATGAAAAAGACCCTATAACCCCCTATTTCAACAGAAATTAGCATAGAGTGGTCTTCAACATATTTTGGGAAAAATCTGGGTTTCTTGGATGAATGGTGCAGTGAACTCACTCAGGAGTTTCTTCTTTCCAGAGATGCTGTCCAATCCCAGGCTCAAACCTGTTCAGGGGACTTTGAATGTAGTGATGAACCAGAACGTGACCCTCTCCTGCAACTCAGATTCTGGATCTCCACCTGTCAGATACACATTGTTTAAACATAATCAGAAGGTATCCACCTTAAATAGAACAGACCTGACCCCCAGTTTGTTTAACTTGACTATCAACTCTGCCAGTGATCTGGGTGAATACAAATGCAAAGCTGAGAATAACAACACCAGTGGCGGAAAATACAGCAACAGTCTCAGCTTCACCCTTCTAGGTATGTCTTGCTGTATTCCTTCTCAGCCCATTTCATTTTAGGGGCACAGAGGCATGGATCTGCAGCAGCAGGAGTCAGGGTTTTGCTTGCAGCAGGAACTGTTTTAGACTGCAACGTGTGCCTGCCTTGATTGTGGAGCTGAATTTTACTGTAGATCGCTGTTACTGTCTTAGGAGTTGGCAGTGCTATTCCCATCTGGCTCACCAAGACCCCCATCCTTCATACTCATTTCATTTGCCAATGTTGCTGCTTAACTCCAAGCCTTGCTTTGGAGCTTGTCCTGTACTCAATGATGCAGTCTTTTCAGTTTTCTTTTTACAGAGCCCATTTCCAAACCAGTGCTGAGCTCACTCACCTCTCAAGCAAAGAAAGGCCAGAATGTGACCTTGTCTTGTCTCTCCGAGAACGGCTCTCTTCCTATCACCTACATATTCTTCAAAGGAACACAAAGCATCTCTTCCCAGGTGATGAAGCAGAAGGAAGCAGCTGAAATTGTTCTATTCATCAATTCCTCTAGTGACTTTGGAACCTATAAATGCAGAGCTGAAAATGGTTTTCACAGAAATGTAAAATACAGCAACGGTTTCAACTTCACATTAGCAGGTAAGCCCGTGTGAAACAGTTTGCCACTGTCCGTAAACAGGGGCCACACAAACCTCAATGTTTTAACACTGCAAGTTTATAGCCAGAAATTTTGTTCCTGCAATTTAATGTTCAAAATACAATTTTTTACAATTAAAAAGAAGTTAATGCAAAAAGCCAGAATTCTGTGCAGCTGAGATAGCAGCAGAAGTTGAAGTGACCATTACGGATGACTGTAAAAGATTCACCTTTACAAGAAACTGCTGGCCTGCCCTGGGGAGAGTTCACTGGCACCAGCAAGGTCCTTTCCTACTGCAATGGCAGTATGAACTTGGGACTCTCCTGAGGATTAAGCACAGTTAATCCAAAAGCTGAAAGAAATGCGAAGTGTTGATTTTAATTTACAGAAAGTATTTAGAATATGAAAGCATAAACACCTTTTTATTTATTTCTTTTTTGGCAGAAGAGAGAAGACTTTCTCAGCCCCTGATAATTTCTCTTGGGCTGATCCTGCTACTACTTGCAATAGGACTTGCTCTGGCAATTCCGCTTTTCATAATTCCTTCATATAAAGCAAGTGAGTTATTTAAATGTCTGTTTCATTTTCCAGAGGTGCTCATTTATGCTGTCAATACATTTTAGTGTGTAAACATCATGTTAAAAGTGGAGTTAAGCTCTTGGTATTTTAGGATGTTGTCTTATCCAGTACAGGCAATGTAACAAGACATTGATAAGGCAAAACCTCTGAGCTGTTTTAGATGGCAAGTCTGGGATGGGGGAAGCAAAACAACATCTCATTTAATACACATAAACTCATAAATTCACTGGAAGGAATTGACCTCATTGTTCTTAGTAAAGAAAGGAAATACTATTAAAATGCCCTTGGTTAAGGAGTAATTTTTATCATGAAAATAGCATTACCTAGGAACCAAAAAATATCATGGGGCTGTTTATTTCCCTTTGAGAAAATCTGATACACACATATAGGCATGTGTTTGTTTTTCTTCTCCAATTTGCAGAAAAATTTAAGTGTACTAGACCCTCAACTGGCTTTACTTCAACACCAAATGTAGAAGAGCCTGAAGATGAAGTCATATACTCAGAGATTGGTAAGTTCATGTTACTCCCCAAGCAGTCATGAAACGTAATTGTTGGAGTTTGGTTGAAGAATGCTGTTATGCTACTTGTAGCTAGTATGGGCAAGTTTCTTCAGATACTGCAAAAGCACTGGAAGGAGATACCCACTACCACTCAGGGAGTGAGATAATTCTGCTGCTGACCCTGCCTGGCAGAGGCATAATTTGAAGTCACACAGGATACGTATTTGGCACTTCCTGTGTGTCAGCCATGCAGCCAAAACCACAACTGCTTAAACAAACTGAAGTTTTATACAAAAATCTACTGTAAACAGAAGTAAAATGAAGAATTGCATTTGGCAACTCATGGTGAGGGTTCAAACAGCCATTACAGAGGAAAAGCAAACTAAAAGACAGTAAGTAGGTCAGAGGTGCAGTGCCCATTTACTAAGAGACAACAGTGGCCTGTATGCAAGATCTAGCAAAATGTGTCTCCTGCATTCTGTTCAAAATTGCTCAGTGCACAGTAATTCTCCATTCCATGCTTCTTAACTATGACACGAGCCAGAGTTAGTTCAAACTGAAATGATGTAATGCCAGACAACAAAGCAACTGACCAATGTTAAGAGACTGTACTACTTCAGTTGCAGAAAAGACACAATAATGAAGACATTACATGAAAGCCACAATGGTATTAACTTATATTTTTCTACATTTGAGTTATATCTGAATGCCAGTATTTTCAAGGGAAAAAGAACCCCCACCCAACAAACAACAAGGGTATCATGCTTCCTGCTTCTAAGTATCAGAAAGGGAATCATTCTCACCGATGAAATCTGCCTTCCTGTTCATGAGTAGATAGGTAGAACTCCAGCTGCTCTGCTGTGCTAGCTGAGTACAGCTGCTCATGCAAGATACCCATCAGCATAGCCTGCAAGGACAGTGACAGGAGCTCTGATAAGGCCCACGAACACTGCAGAAATCATGGCAGATTTACACTCAATACAGAATCTCACTGCTTTATTTCAAGATTATTTAAAAAAACCAAAGTCTGGTCGGTCTCGAGTTAACTGCTGTTCATCATCTTTAATCCAGTGCCTGTTAAACCAGAAGAAGAATACATCAACTTTTCTGTTATAAGAAGAGAAGATGACAAAGGTGAAAACCTCAAGCTATAATACTGGTGTTTTGCTGGGGGAAGGCAGGGTTTACCCAGCAGCTGTTACAACACTGGAATTGCTTACTTCCTATGGAGATTCTTCTGAAGGGGTTAAAAAAGCAAACCCCAAATAAAAAGCTTATCACCATCCTAATAGTAAAAATTCACCAGCCCATTATGAAACCATGCACGGGATGTTAGCAGTGACCAAGCTGCTGATGGGATGAATATGAATTCTTCTGCTGTGTATCTGTACCAAAAAAAAGCCATTAAGAATTCTGTTATTCTGCCTTTTAGCAGACAAGAGGGTGTCTGCCACCGTCTATTCAAGGGTCTTGAGCAGAGACTGAGTACAAGGTAAGATCTCTTTTGTGATTAACTTAATCATGTATTTTAAAATAATCTTTCAGTCCCTGGGTGCGGTAAGTATCACCAAGAGACAGTGTTGAAATACTAGTTTCCTGGCCTAATCATCTGGTACAGACAATATAGCTTGCTCTTTACCAACACCCCAAAGTCATCGCCTCTAAGGACTTCAACTTAAAAGAACAAGCAGAAAACAAACAGATAAAAACTGGAATTAACAAAGAGACAAATAACAATCCCGTTAGACAAACAGTAGCTTATTGCCCAAATAGCACCATAAACCCAAACCAACGCAATGCAATCACTGTCAGGTAAGATCCTGCTGGACATAAGATATAGTCTGGCATTATATGCATCTGATGAATAACCAGAAAGGAAAAAATGATATAAAATGTTCATCCAGACCCAAGTTCTGTACATTTAACAACCCTCCTGCAGTAGAAAGTCAGTTGAATAAAAATGTAAGATAATCAAAAGGCTCTAGTTAAGTATTTAATATATATATATATATAAATGCCAAGGGTGCTGTCCTCTTAGGCACACACTAGAATATCCATATGTGGCCTCTACTTGCTGTTACCTAGCAGCAAGGATGGCAATTTCTCAGTTCAACGTTACTTCAGCTCTCAGAGTAGGGAAAGGATTCTAAAATTTTGGGACAGCTAATTCCAAACCAAATTCTGCATCCTGCATTTATAGTTAAATGAGCACCATGTCAATAGAAGAAACTTTTAAGGCAAGTTCTTTTGTTTCATGGCATTGACTACCAGGGGCCACATGCGTTGTTGCATACACCTTAAAGCACTTTATTAAAGTGACTTAAGCTATACATGCATCGGAAATTACTGAAGATAAGAATAATTTCATATCTATAAAACTCCTTGTATCTAACTACAACACTTCAGTATAGACAAATATGATCACTGATCAATCTTTTTCCACCATTTCCTAGGTACAGACATTTTTTGTCCACAAAAAAGTGCTTGTCAAAAACTGTTTACAATTCATTTCTATTTCCTCTCTTACTCTTGATAATGTATTTCTGATTTTGATGTTTATTAAGGGCAAGATGAAGTAGCTGAAATGCTGAGGAACTGATACCATGTGATTAAAGTACATCCCTACAAACAGACATTACAAAGATACTTACTGATGTTACTAAAACATTCAGGATTTGGAAGTTTTTTTTATAAAACACCACTTTCCAGCAGAGACCATAACTGTGATGGCAACACACAAATTAAAGATTTTTAGGTTAAGATAGAGTATTTTCAATAAGATAATAAAACTGGAGACATGACAGAGAATACAGTTAGCCCTCCTAATGAGGGACAAGTTTGTCTCTTCTCAGGGTAACCTGGAAGACCGAGATGATCTGGAGTTGATAGAAAAGAGGTGCACTGCCAAGTTTTACATGTCCATGACACTGCAGAAGCCAGTTCAGGCACAGATGTTTAAGAAATTCCTTTTATTCAACACTTTTAAATTCACACATTTTTGGCTGATGTTACATACTTAGTTAAAAAGTCCGTCAGCCTAGAAATATGCATCATTTCCTTCATGGTTGTATCTCTGCTTCTCAGCTGGACCACTCCATTCTCTAGAGTGGCATCAGTTATCAAGATCATGAAGAGAACACTCATCTCATCATACCTGCAGAGAAAAGAGCACTCCTGTTACTGCTTCTGATGTAGGAGAAATTCAGATAAGTTATGTACAAATGACCATCATCTGTAAGTATTTATTCCTGCAATACTGCACGAAGTCCAGGATGAAGACACCAGCCTCCTGTTGCCCTGCCTCGCTTTCCTGACTACAGTTCCTTAAATTATTTACTTTAGTACATGAAAAGAATGTTATTTAGTGACCTACTATAAGAGTATTTTTGTAAAAGCAGAATATATCTTTCTGACTTACTTTGAAGACTACTGCACATGAACAAATAGTTGTATTTATTTTCCCTCAGGATAAAATATTCATCAATATGCTCAAAGTTCATTCCTGATCAACAAATCACATATGATGCCCTGAAATGGAATAGCAGATTTATCTCCACAAATAATTCCAGCACATACACTAATGGTTCCAGACTTGGAAGAATTTTTAAGCTCAAGACTAGACACACAGTGCCATTTGAAATAGTACTTAAGAATGAAACGTAGAACCATCCCAGGTGCAAAAGTGGGGGTTAAGGGTGGCAAACACTTCTCGAGCTTGTAACTCATCTCAAGAAGTTTATTTTCAACAGGAGAGTCTCTAAAGGGCATTTCACAGTTCCAGAGAAATGACAATAACATGTGAAGGCTTATACTTAATTTTAGAAATTAACTGACATTGCTTCCTGTAATAAAACTCATTGATTCCAAGTTCATGGTCTGGATACATGCCGTCAGCCACTCGGTTACTGCACTCAATGACTTCTTACTGAAAACAGGCTTAGTTTTTCTAGTCCATAGAAAGTCATCTGTCACCCTCAAAGTTTAATTTACAAAAGACTGTTTCTCCTTACTTTGTATAAAGCTGTTCCAGAGATACCTGCACGGTTTCAAGGTAGCCCGGCCATACAGAAATTCTGTTTTCTGAGAGTTCATTAAACAGTCCTTGACAAACCTGTGTTTATTGAAAAACAGGAGTTAAGAGACAGACTTGAGGGCTTGAAACCCTAAACAAAGAAACCCATTAAAGCTCTAGTATGTGAGGTATTAGCATTCCCAGCTGGTGTTAATTCTCTGGCTAAAATAACCACAAATCAGAAAGCAGCCCAGCAAATACATCTCTATCTGAAAACATGCCAGTGTAAGGTCCCTCCCTTCTGTGGGGACCAGTTTAATGACTGACTGAAATGAAGACCTTTAAAAAACCCTTCTGAAGATGTGACCCAGGTTAAGATAATCCTGAAAGATCAGGAAGCTGAGAGGGATTGTGTTATTTATTTTCCTTAATTTTGCATGGAACAAGTATCAATTCTCTAACAGTAGTAAAAGCAGTGTGTTAATGTAAGGAACGCATCTGCTACCCGCTGTCTGCAGTACTCCTCCAGCTATAACTCACAACCCGCTGTGTGAAACCTGCACAACCATGAACCTCCACGAACCAAAGCAGCAGCATGATTTTCCCCAGTGTAAAGAGGGTCTGAATGGTAACAGAATGTTTTGTGGAGAGTCAGTGTTCAGAATTAAAATACTTTCTTACAACATACCTGTCTCAGCTCTGTTGTTGGACCTTTTCCTACATCCAAGGCCACTTTAAGAGGTGCTAAACAAGGATGAAGCTTAAGTACCTAATAATATTACAAAAAGCAACAGATTACTACATGTGTTTAGTGACATTCTAAACAGAATGAGGAAATAGCACTATTTTTTCACTGAAATTAAGGTTCTAAACATGCCTGAATTTTGTCACAGCACAAAATCCTGATTAGAAGCACACTGTATGTTACATCTAAAGTAGCACGCAGGCCAGCTAGGTGAGCATGGCAGAAACTACTCCATTTTGTCTGAGCCATGGAAAAGACATGAAGCTTTCTTAGCAGAGCTCAGTCATCCTTAATGGAGCCAATGATCAGAAAGCCCAGCAGTTATCATCCAGCCTAACAGATCAGACTGATTTCTGGCTGTGTGAAAGCCAGAAAACCAGAGTAAAAGTGGGAAAAGTGACGGTCCTCGGGGGAATGCCCCACTACCACCTGCCACCCACTTTTCTGCTCTTCTCAGCAACCTTCAAATGCTGCTGGAAAAGATAAACTCCTCTTTCTGACCACAGCAGCATCATTCCAATTCATCTTATCACCATCACATGTATGATAACGGCCTATCTACTCATCAGAGGAAAAGAACGTAAAACAGAAAAGGTGACCTCAGAATGGGAGAAAAGTTGCTTATGTGGGTGAGAAGGATGGCAGAGGCAGTCCAATGGGGCCAGTTTATTGCTACCAGTGAGAAGTGTACTGACTGTGCTTGTCTGGGAAGGGAAGATGTGATGTGGAAAAGGGAGGAATCTCCATCCTTGAATTTACTACACCATCTGTGGGGTTTGTACTTAAACTTTCCTTACACTTCCTATAGAAAGTTACCTTTCTCTGTGCAATTTTCTTTTTTGTTAAAGGATTCTCAGCCAGCTGTAGGGAATCAAAGAGATACGCTAACACTCCTCGGTCCAGGTTTCCGCTCACAGACAGAACATGGGGGATAACATTCTTCCTTCCATCTCGACCCTGAAGAGAAAAAACGCACAAAGCGACACCTCAAAGACTGTCCAAAAAAGCTTTTTGCTTACTTTAATGTCTAAGGAGGTACTGAGCTTGAGCACCTTTGCTACATGTAAAATACATTCAGACATGTTTTAAAGTTACCAGCCATCTTAAAAGCGTAACAGCAACCAGGTAAGACTGTAACACCAGAGGAAGTAGGAGACAGAGCAGGATGAGATTATGTCCTTGTCCTGCTCCTCTGATCGTAAATTTCTATCTATGGCAAATACACTTGAAACTGCATTTTCTTCTGGAGGTTTGTAGATTACTTCCGAGTGACCACAAGGACGTGTCCCCACATTAAGAAATCCCTATGTAACCATTTCTGCATAGAAATAGACTACAAAACCAGGAGAGACAGGCAGAGTATCAACTGCACTGCTGTTACATGCTAAGCCACTGGACCAGCAAAGAAACAATTTCTCTCACACAGTCATCTTTATCAGAAACAATTTTTAATAGAATAAAGCTTACAAGTAATTTTGAACTATCTCCTGGATACATCTGTAACAGTTCAGTATCTCCAAGGTTCTTCAATGTTTCTATTGTTTCTGTCCCCCAAGGAAATCTGTAATGTAAATGAAATCCTTTTCTTCCTTTTTCATCCTGAAAGTCGCTGCTGCTGAAGTTAGATGGGGCTACAGCAAACTGAAAAGACAGAAGACGTGATCACTGCCAAATCTCTTTGCTGTTTCACAGCATCTTGATCTCAAATCACTTACAAACACAAAACATTTGCGTTTCTGCAAGTCAAGTCAAACTACTTCACAGGTTTGTCATCAACTTAAGCAGTTTTTCTGTTTCTCACAAGAAATACATGTACGTCAGACACAAAACCAGGCTAGCAATATA